>VDFB02000010.1:31597377-31736492 GCA_007258455.2 Sequoia sempervirens | reverse complement strand
ATGACCAAAATTATGCTTGTAAAAGGAAACAAGAGGAGGGGAACATAGAATATTCACTAACAAACCAACATTACACCACACATCCTCCCAAAACAAAATCCTAGTACCATCACCCAACAACCACTTAGCACCCTTGGCAATGAGATCCCTACAAGGGATAATATTCTTCCAGAAGCAAGACCCCAAGGGGATAGAATCAACATGCAGGAAGTCCCAAACTCTCCCCACTTTGGCCAGGTACTTATTCCTTATCAGAGATGAAAAACCAACTTCCCCATTAAGGAGTCTCTAGTTATTCTTCGAAAGGAGGGACTTATTGAAGGACTTGATGTTCCTCAATCCCAAACCATCCCACTTCTTCAGCTTACAAATAAGGTCCCAAGCAACAAGAGGAATTCTAGTCTTGTCTTCCATAGCCAACCACAAAAATTGTCTCATAATTTGCTCTATTTTTTCTTCAAATTTTTCTAGAATCCTGAAAAGGCTCAAAGAATAAAGAGGAAGATTCTGTAGAGTGGAAGAGATGAGTTGAACTTTACCCTCCTAACTAAGGAGGGCACTCTTCCACCCAACCAACTTTCTACTAAACTTATCTGAGAGCCCAAGCCAGAAGAAGTCGAGAATCTTAGAGACCTCTTTTGTTGTTCTAGTTAATGGTTCCCCTTCTCCCTTCTTTTGGAGCTCTTGAGGCATCATGCAGGGAGACCCCATTTCTCCACTTCTTTTCATCTTAATGGTTGAGGTGTTAGGGAGGAATATTCAAAAATCATTGATGGCTGGTTCTTTGAGGGGATTAATTGCCTACTCCAAGTGTGATTTTATCACTCATCAACAGTTTGTTGATGACACTATCATGATGGGTGAATATTTGGTCCATGAAATTAGGGCTATTAAGTTGGTGATTGGTGCTTATGAGAAGGCTTTTGGTCAGTGTGTTAACTTCCCTAAGATTCAACTATTTTTCCTTAATACCCCAAAGTTTCTTCAATTAAAACTGGTAAGGGTTTTAGCATGCAACTGTGGTGACTTTCTGTGATCAGGTTAATTTGAAATGAGCTACTCCACAAGCTGCAAGAATTTCTAGAAAAAACAAAACGGGCAAGCACTAGCAACAAGAATTTTGAATTAACCTGATCATAAGCCTTAAGAAGATCCAACTTAAGAAAGAAACCTAACTTTTTATTTGAAGCAAGAGAATGGACCACCTCATGGATAGTAATAATGGAGTCCAAAATTTGATGACCCCAAACAAAACTACTTTGATGCTTGGAAATAAGGTCAGGAAGAATCCTCTAAATTCTAGCAGCCAATACTTTGGAAAAGATCTTATAAATTGAGCTACATAAACTAATCAGTCTAAAGTCCCCAAAGCTATTAGCACCAATAGATTTGGGAATCAAAAAAATGAAAGTAGCATTCAATTCCTTAAGCAATCTTTGACAACCAAAAAACTCCTTAGTAGTATTGATTATATTTGAAGCAACAATATCCCAGCAAGATTGAAAGAACAGAAAGGGGAAACCATTAGGCCCAGGGGCCTTGTTATCTTCAAAGGAAAACATGGATTTCTTGATCTCATCCAAGGAAGGAATCACAACAATATCCTTATTAATATCCTCAAAAACCAAGTTAGGAATGAATTTCAACATAGATTCCACACTTTGCTGGTCCCAAATCACATCATCCCTGAGAAGATTTAAAAAAAAAAGCAACAAAACTCCTTATAGCCTCATCATCAGTTAAAACAAACCCATCAGCCATGATGGAGGAAATCCTATTAGAATATTTATGTTTGAGGGCAGTGAAATGAAAAAACTTAGAGTTTTGATCTCCAGATTTGAGCCAAATAGCTCGAGAGTGATGTCTTCAAAAATATTCTTCTTTGGAAACAATATCATGCATTTGAGCCAAAAGAGAATCTTCCAATAGTTGAAGCTCCTCTGACAAACCTTTAGACTGAATTTCTAGTTGAACCAAATCCAAACGCTAAGCAAGAGATTTCTTGTTATCAAAAATATTCCCAAAGGAAACTTTATTCCATCTCCTAAGGTTTTGTTTCACAAATGTGAGATTTTTAGTAATCTTGTACATAGCACTTCCATATATATTCACTTTCCACCAATTCCTAACACACTCCATAAATCTTGAGTCCCTTAGCCACATTACTTCAAAACGAAATGAGAAATGTTTCCTGCTACCAATTTTATTAGCCACAAAAGAAATAAGAAAGTGATTTGAACCACATCTTGTGATGGTAAAGAGAGAGAGAGAAAATTCTACAAACCAAGAAGTCATAAATAGAGCATGATCCAATATCACTTGAATATTATCCATCCCAACCCTTCTATTGAACCAGGTGAACTTGGACCCCATTAGGTCCAAATCAATGAGAGCATTATCATCTTTGAACATTCTCAAATCCATCTGACTATTAGGGGGTATTTGAGATCCACCCATCTTCTCAACATCAAACAGAGGAGTATTAAAATTCCCATGACCAACCAACGGGAATCCTAAAAGGCTGAATGCAGACAACCAAGCCTATCCTAAAGCCTTTTCCTAGCCCGCTTCAAATTTGGGGCATAAATATTGGAAATAACCCAGGAAGAGTTATCATGAAGATGTATAAACTAGGTATCCACATGATTGAAATCCTCCACAACTGGGAAACCTTTCACCACTCTAGTATTCCAAAATGTAGCTAAACCACCTGAGGCACCCTCAAAGTTAACCCCGTGAAAGCCATAATGCTCAAAGAAACAATTCTACAAAGATTCCAACTTATCAATTTGCATTTTATATTCTTGAATCAAAAAAATATATTGGCTTGTGATCCCGAATTAGATTCTTCAGGAGGTCATGCTTATGCATGTTATTTAACCCCCTGATGTTCCAAGAGATGATCTTCATTTGTAGGAAGGGGGTGTCCTCTTTGAGCACAAGTCAAAAAGGGTGCTCTAGACTCCCTCTGTAATATCTTTCTTTCATTACCTTTCTCTAATCTTCTGAGAAGAAGGTGTTAGAGCCTAAAATTTCATGCAAATTTTAGGTTCTTATATTGTGAAATTTGATTTTAATGGTCAGAAAACTCAGTTGAAAAATCTATTCAAAGGGCCCACTTTGGAAAATCACAAAATGAGATCAGTTCATTTTCATGCGAAACCATTTTTCAAGTGTGTTTATCTACCACATATGAGTATGCATGCCAGTTTTCAGCTTCATCCGATCTGTTTTGACAAAGTTGCAAAGCGACAAGTTGAAGGGTTTTTAGAAAATCTGCTGTCAACACAATGAAATTTGTTAAAATGGTCAAATTTGAGGGTGAATATTAAGCAAATGGATCATGATAATCACAAATAGATTGGAGCCTTCGATTCTCTACATCAAATTCTACCTCCATGCCAATTTTTAGGTCTCCAGGGCATCATTTGATATTTTTGCAAAGCCAAAACCAAATGAATTTCACATAGTTTGGCAGGCACAATTTTGGAGAAAATCACTAAGTTACTTTGACTATTGACAGTTTTCAATCTAGACCATTTTGTGCCAAATCATCTGGAAAACATGTTCTCCTGCCATAGCTCAACACTCTGGTCCATTTTTGTGACTTTTCAAAGATCATTTGATCAGTTCTATAAGGAAGTTTTTGAGGCTACTTGCCTTATTTTAATCACAAAGCAAAGTACCAGGAAGGAAAGTTTGATAACTCCCCATTCTAGTTATGATACGTTTCAGATTATGGACGGAATAATTGAAAGAGATAAGATGACATTTGAAAACATAGAATTGAAGCAGCTTATAGGAGATTGTTGGGGATTTTCACACAAAATATTTTAAATAAGGGAGAATGGAGTTCTTGATTGATTTACTAAGCCAGCTTGCCACTCAAAGATTTTTGAGGGCCCTTGTTGAAGATCTCTCTGTTGTGGCTAAATGCCACTCGAGTGCACTTTACAGTCATCCAAAGGGGCGGTTATGTGCACAGCTGGTAGCCTTGCTCCGGTTTTATGTAGGCTTTGAGATAAATGAACATGTTGGAACTCAGCTTAGTGACGATGATGTTTCACTGGCTCGTTGTTCTCGATTGCAAAGTTTTCAACTATTGGCTTTCAAGGAAATTCCTAAGCTTCAAGATCTAGCATTTTCCAATGTGGGTACCATTGAGAACCGTAGTCATCTTTGTAAGAGGCTTTTGCTTTGTCTACTGATGAACTTAAGGATGTGGTCTACAATAAGCTAAAGTTAATTGACATCAGTGATCAGTGGGTGGAAAGGGTTGATTTCCTCGTCAAAGTGATGGTTTCTACTTTTGAGAAATGACAATCTCAAAAGGAAGCAATAAATGTGCTTCCACTCTATCCAAATGAACAAGTCATGTGGGATGGCAACCAAACATAGGAGAAATCAAGCCAGCCGATGTTACCACAGAGGTTACATACATCATTTCAAGATATACATTAGATATGAGATCTGAATGGGATGCACTCAAAGAACATGATGTCCTCTTTTTGTTATCTATATGCTCATTTTTAGAACCACTTAGTAGTGAAGATGCCTCAAATCTAAGTGTTCCAAAATGGTTTGGCCTCCAATTTGTACATGGATGTGAGGTTATTGAGATTCAAGATGAGGATGGTCATCTTGTTAATGACTCTACAAGAAGGGTAAAGGGAGAGAAATGGAAACCGACGAAAGGAGAACTTCAAACTGTTGTTATTGCTCTAGATTCCGCACAATATCAGATGGATGTCAATGCTATTGCAGAGAAGGGTGCAAAAGATGTTTATAGTACATACAATATTTTGATGAGAAGGATCATCCTCAATGAAGTGTTTGGAATAAGATAAAGCACAGGAGACAAAGCAAAATGATTTATTTCGAAGTACCAACAAAGTCATAATGTGGGTATCACTCAATAATATGCTTGAATATTATTTTATGAAAATAGGCATGAAAGTCCTTCGAATGCCAGACAATGAGTTTGGTCTTTTTCTGAATCTTTTGTTGAAGAAAATTTGGGAAAAGTCATAAGATAGGGAAACAATGGAGTTGTAATATAGATTCAATTAATTGGACAACATCAATGTCGGTCGATGGGGGGCCTTAATCTTGTAGGAGACTTGATCCATCATATTCATTTGCCTCACACTAAGAACAATGGGATAAGACTATGGCTTGATAATTTTCAAATATTGCCATTCCTTATTTATATAGAAAGTATATCATTGAATGGATGTATTTTGGGCACTACATTAGTGGATGACGGTATACCTGTTGGCTTTTAAAAACTAGAGAGGATCAAGTGGAGGTGAAGAAATATACAAGCCATCGGCCTTGCTCTCAGCCAGAGTAATACATTGTTTACAGATAAATCAAAGGCTCACACTGAGTACATGGTAAAGGATTCTCCTCATAGAAGCATTTCTTGCGCATCATTTTGAAGGCTCAGTAGAAACCCTAAAATATTGTAGTGAATGAGAAAGAAAAAACCCTAAATACATTGGCGAAGAGCAAGGGGATCAAAGTGAAATTTTTAAAATCATATCGAACATACATGTCACGCCGATGAAGAATCCATCGGAGAGACATTCTACTATTGAAAGAAGAAAATTAAAGTCTTTTCGATGATGCAATGTCTGGCCGATGACTTGAGGGAAGAAGTAAGTATTAAAATAAGTGGCACCGATACAAAGTGGGAAAATATAAAAAAAGAAATTTAAATTTTGCGGAGTAAAATAACAGTGAAGATTTATAGAATAAGGGTGGAGATCTAAAAATTTTACAATATTATGTGAAATATTTTAACCAAGGAGGTTAAGAGAAATACATTAAATCATTCAATGGGTAATTATTTACCCAAAATAATTTATTAAATTTGGGTAAAATCTTTTCACCAAGAGACATAAATGGAGAATACTTTCACCCAAGGAGTCATGAAGCGAGTAATTATTTTAATGAGAGAAGCAAAGTTTCCAGCAAATGATAATAAATCAAAATTGATTTTCATGAAGAAGCAAGTGCAAAGGGAGTTAAAAGGGTAATTATTTTACCCGGAGAGCATGTTGAAGATACTTACAAGTAAAAAGCGAAGTGATTTTTTCTAGCGAAGGAAGATTATTATTGAATTAAATTTCACGGAGATGATGAAGATTAAATATTTAATTTTCTGGAAGGCAATTAATTAAATATTTTATTTTGTTGATAACTATCAAACGAAGAGTTGCACCCAAATGAAGAGTTGCACCAGACGGGTGTTGTGAAGGGTTGTAACCCTAAAAAGGCAATGTATATATGCAAAGTGAAATTGTATCATAATGATTTTAGATTTGGGGGAAATAAGTAGGTTAGGTAGTTGGATAGGGTGAACTGTTGCCGAAATAAATATCATGTTGTACATTGTAAAATATTTTCAAATTATGTAATGGAGAAGAATCCATAAATTTGGTGATCCAATTATGGTGTCAGTTGTTTGTTGAATTTCTTTGAAAATATTATTTGGTTGTCTCCAAGGTTGTCACTTCTTGATTATTTAAATTGAAATATCAAGGATATTCTTCAATTTATCAAAGCACACTTGCTGCTCTTGTGTGGTTCAGTTAATTGGTTACTGCAAGATAGGATTAAATCTTTCTAATTAATCACAGTAATTTGGAAAAGGACATTTGGATTATTAAGAAGAATCTGATAATTACACTCTTGCATGTTTATACAAGTTATAAACATAAAAGTGCCAAACAATTTGAATTGAATCAAGAAATAGGACACAAATATTATTTACCTCTTGACTCCATTAGCCCAATAGAAGAAGGCACTGGTCACACCATCCACACTTTAGAATTTTATAAAATCTTATTAAAACATTCACATTTCAAGTTTAGCATTAGGAATAGGAATATTCAGTAAGCTTTCATCTATTACACTTTGTGCCATCGTAATAGATCCATCAATTCAGTCAAGTCATACAACTTTAAGTCTGATTCATTCATATAGGTACACCCACCTAGGTCTAGCAGCAAAAAGTTGATTAGCATGATCTCCTTAGTTATGATATTTACTAGATATTTTAGATCAACAAGAACATTTGCTACAATGTTTCTATTGATTCGTGTAGGGATGTAGAGAGGAGATGGTTCCCTATTAAACCCATTGGCAGGTCCTGTGAAGTGAAGGTTATACCAGTGCCACTACTCATAGGCTATGCAGAGGGGATAGGTTGATGCAAGAAAGAGGCCATCAAATGCAATGAATGACACTCTCTCAAGACCCTCCAAAGGTTGCAAGGTAGGATAGTGACCCAATTAAGGTTTCATTACACAACACTTTTAGGACCTTCTAACTATGCCTACTAGGGGTCATAGGTTGGGTTGTAAGGTGAGAGCCTCACAACACTCACACCTACAACACTCCTAGAATACGAGGAAAGGAGCTTTTAGTGTAGCAAAATGGAACCAAATTGGTTCATGTCAAGTTCACCAAAAATGTAAGAGAGGGGGACCAACCACGTTCAAGGCCCCAGGTCACAGATATCCAAGAGCGGAAGGCTTCCCTAACTTACCTCACTCTACAGGGTTGTCTCAAATGAGGGACGAGAATGATGAGGACTATAAGGCCCTTCAATAACTTTGCAAACCCGAAACTCAGATTGGGGCTAGGCGAGCCTGTTTTTGAGTTCAACACTATACCTCAGGTAGCTCTCTGCCCAAGGACGAAAGCGCGGTTCCGGGATGACAACGCAACATGCTGGCATCTCTCAAGTGCGCTGGCATCTGTACGACCAGAGGACTGAAAATATAGTGAGAACTACCAAAAACCAAGCTGACAACCTAGCTAATTATTTCTAAGGGAACAAAATAGAATTATGAAATAAGAGTGATGCAAGTACAAAGGAAGAAATCAACACCTTGACACACTTATTCAACTATATTTCCCTTTAAATCACTATTCAACTCAAACATTCAAAATAGGAGTTCAAAATTCATTCAAGATCTTCTAAACACCTTAAACATCCTTAATTCAACCAAAAACAAACAAACACAAAGTCTTCCTTTCCAAATTTTATCAATTCATTGTGATTGTCCCATTGTGCCACCATGGCACTTACAAGCCTCAACTATTTAAAATTGGTTTTTCAAACCTCCAAATGTTGTTTCCACTCTTTGAGCAAGTTTACTAATCTTGAATCAACATGAGAAGACACACTATTCATCCCAAGAACTCACCCTCAATGATTTGATGGACAAGTCTTCAATAACTAGTGTTATTCCTTGTAGTCATGCCCTCTAGTATTGTCAGAAATAACTTTTATTACAAGCCACATCTCAAGACTATATTTACTATTTTGAATACCCCTTACTTGGCCTTAAAACATATTAGAAGTTCAATATATGTTGATTTGGTAAAAGTGTTCAAATATGACTATCTACACTGCCAAAACAGGGCTAATTTAGGTACCCTTCCATTAGGGCCTTATATGACTATCATGAAATTTTGCTAGCAACTTGTCAACTTGATCAGGCTGAATGCAACATAATAAGACACCTTGAAAATCTCTCCTATAAAGAATACCATCAATGATTGCATAAGGAATGGCTTGTAATCGGTAGTACCTTCTTTTTGCTCTGTCTAAGCCTTTGGCGCACTCACTAGTTTGTAGATAATGCATCATTTGTTGCAACCATGTAGCAGGAGACACTTGAACAACACTCAGAACATCATTGTTTAACACTGCTTCTGTATTTGCAGCCTCATTTGAGCTGTTGTCCTCATTTCCAGCAATCTGTTCACACAAACCCTTGCCTCTAACGAGCTTGGTTACTTTTATATCGACATTGAACTCCATTACTTTGGTAATCCAACCAACACGCTTATCATTAATATCCTTGTTAAGCAGAAAATCCTTAACATTTGAATGAGCTACCAATAGATGAATCTTGCTATTGGACAGCATATGCCTGAATTTCTTTAAACTTCTTACAATAGCAAAGACATGTTTCTTAACAAAAGAGTATTTTACCTAATAATCGTGTAATACTTGACTAAAAAACGCTATAGGCTGCTCCAAGCCTTCATCATTTTGCTGGCATAACATAGCTGAAATAGTATCTACTCCTCCAAAAGCATACAGAACAAAGTCTTTGTCAAAGTTTGGATTAATGAGAGTAGGAGCGGCTGCGAGTGCTTCCTTGATCTGCTCGAAGCTCCTCTTTCCTTCCTTGGTCCAACTAAATGGAATATTCTTCTTCAGCATAGAAGTGAGAGGCTGCAACAAGGCTATGATATTCGGTATGAACCTCCTCACGAAATTTATTCTCCCAAGAAATCTTTGCAAGCCTTTCTTATGAGTTGATAATGGCAATTCAAGAATTGCGGAAACTCTTTCAAGATCAATTGAAATACCTTGCTTTGAGATAATGTGTCCAAGCAGTTTGCCTTTGTGCACTAAAAATATACACTTCTTTGGATTGAGAGACACTCTGAACTCTCTGCACCTCTGAAAAATCTATTCCAAATGATCCAGGTGTTCATTAGCATTTCTGGAAAAAATAGTAATATCATCTAAGTATACCAGAAAAACTTGTTCATGAGGTCATGAAAGGCCATATCCATAGCATGCTGAAAAGTTTCTCCAGCATTTGATAAGCCGAAAGGAATCTTCTCTTAGGCCATCATGCCCCATTTGGTTGTAAAAGTCGTTTTGAACTGATCTTCTTGCTTAACCAGAATCTGGTTGTAACCTGAGTAACCATCTAACAAAGAAAATTTGTCAGAACCAAAAACTACTTGTAAAATTTGCTCCATGGAAGGGAGTGGGTAATGGTCTTTCAATGAAGCTTTATTTAAATCTTGGAAATCGATGCATAGTCTAATTTCCCCACTTTTCTTCCTGACTGACACTAAATTTGACACCCAAGAGGTGTGCTTGATAGGAAAAATAATACCACTCTCAACTAGCTTATTCAGTTCAGCCTTCATAAGGTGCTCTAACTTGGGATTAAGCTATCCTTGTTTCTGTCTTATTGGTTTTGCATCGGGTTCAAGCTTGATGGTATGCTAGGCTAGTTCGGGGTTAAAACCTCTCAAATCCTTGTACTCCCAAGCAAAAACATCACTAAATTTTTGACATAACAGAATAAAGGCCTGTTGTTCATCTTGACTACATACCTTGCTTAGCTTGAGAAGCTTGCCTTTGCAGATTTCAATGGCTGCATAATGTTCCTCTTTAAATGTCAAATTGCATTTGTCCTTACACACTTGATCATCTAAATTAGAGACAGATTCTAATGTCACCAATCCTTTTGGCAGCTTGTTAGTCTTTAATTGCACAATCTGGTCCTCATATTGTTGCTGCCATTTTTGCTGATTTCCATCTGCGAACTCAGCTACAACAATCAAAAAATTCACGATTTGCTCATCGCTGTCAAAAACCTACCAGCTCATGTTATTGTCAGGTACAAAAGGTCTGACCACTATTTTCACATATTGACGTGCTTCTACCTTATGAATCTCCTTGGGAATATCAAACTGGGCTCCTATGGCAGCAAGCCTGTCAGCATGCTTATTTTGATTCTGAGGAATCGACATGATATTAAAAGCATTAAAATTTTCTATTCAATCCCATACACGATGCTTGTATTTCTTAAGAAAATCATTCTTAGCAACATTTAAATTTCTAACCTGATTCACAATCAACTCTGAATCACCATAAACTTGCAAGCATTTAATACCTCATTTGCGGGCCCATTCAAGGCCATGCACCAACGCTTCGTACTCGGCTGTATTATTTGAATAGCTGAAAGAAAATCTGCAAGCTGAAAAATACTTATCTCCTTTGGGCGATATCAACATAGCTCCACCCCCAACACCAACACTGCTCCTCAAACCATCGAAATAAAACCTCCAAAGCTCATTATCTTTTTTTGCAGACGGTTCATCCTCTTTACAAAGATTAGGCATGTCACAATCAGACTCTCGAATCATATAGACTCCTAATCCTATCTCATCTGTGTTTTGGAATGGATCAAACTCGTGATCTTTGGCTACCCATTCATCTAGATTGATATTGTCTACATGGGTGTTACAGTCTGAGGTCATGGTTTGCTCCTCCATTGCAGAGGTGGCGTAGAGGTTAGCGTTTATAAGATTTGGCGAGTATGGTTCGATATGGTCTTTGGCAAGAGGCTCGGACTTTATGGTCACTTTCATATCATACCTTGTTCTAAAAAAAAATGAGACCAATCAAAAGACAAAAACCCACCCAACTTGGCTGTGAAATCCTTTGATAGACAAATGGCAAAGTGCGGCGGTAAGTCTATGATGTGAATATCTTGATAAATAGTGAAACTTGGGGATGCGTGCAAGGTAAGGGCTAAATTTTTGATAATACCAGTAGTCTTAACATCAGACCCATCTAATTGCACTACACCTTTCTAAGGATTAGGCTCGTAAACAAGGCCTAACTTATCAACTAAACTCTTAGGCATGACTGAACTACTGGCACCAGAATCAACCATATAGTTATGCACAATTTTATCGCCAATGATCAAACTTAAATAAAACGGAGGGGGCTTTACCTCTTTTGCTTTCTGCCCACTTTTATCCTCCAGGTCATTACCATCACAACCTTCGCAACTCCTTGATTAGCATTGTCAGAAATAGACAACTTAGCCAAAGCACTCTGCAGTAAACTTTTCTGCCCTAGAAACTGTAAAGCGTCTAATATCAACATGTTGATAGTAGCTTTCTTGAGATGCTCAATAATATTAAATGATGAAGAGTTTACCTTCTGCTGGTTTTTTATAACAACTTCATTTTGCCTCTGCAAAGGCTGAGAATGTGTTTTTAGTTGTTCCTTGTTGGGTATCTCCTGCCCTCTTTGCAAAATATGCATTTTAGGCTGCGTGGCAGCGTTAACCTCTAATAAAATAGGCTGCTTATTGACTGAAGGTTGTTGCTGTGAACTTCCAGCTTGCTATCCTGGATCCATAGCTCGCTTTTTAGATCTAGTATTAGCTGAAATAGGAGAATTTTGCTGACTTTGGCCATTCACATCACAAAATTCGAAACTCTGCCAGTTCGACAAGGCGACTTCCATGTTATCTTGTTGTTCTTGATTATGATCTACAACGTTTTTTGAAACAGCATAGCTATTTTGAACCATTAGAGCCTGATTTTTCATTCCATTGGTGCATGCTAATTGGCTATGGGGCTGATTACATGAATAACACCAACCACAATCCTGGGCAACGTTATTTTGTAGCACAAGTTCCTTTGACGAATTGGCTGCGTTCAGATTGTATGGTTGGAATGGCCTAGGGTTAAAATTCCTTCTTTGGGCTTGATAATCATTTTGAAAAGTGGTCCTATTTTACTGGTTTTGCTAATAAGGGGCTTGATAAGGCTTACTTTCTTAGCCAACGTGCTTTTTAATAGTCATGAGATCATTTTTGAAGGTCTTTAATATGCTTTTAAGCTCTTGCATATCTAGATTTGGGGCTAGGGCAGCAACTTCTTGGGTTGTATTTTGATAACCTATCGCTGGAATAGACGAGACAACAGCCAAAGGAGGTATAGTAGTAGGAATAGGTGGCTGTATTTCTGGAAATAAAGGCATAGGGGGTCTAGGAGCTATGTCTCCAGCTTGGATGAGACAATTTTTAGCGTTAATGGCTATATTGTAGGCATTAGGAAGCGTTAGACCACCCATAGACTGAGTCATAACAGCAATCTTATTGTTCAAAGCTTTTAAATAAAGTAGAAATGCATGTGCTGGTAAGGGATTTTACGTTGCAGGAATCTTGTCCTAGGTCCTCTTATTGGTAATTGAAATCAGCCAAGTGCTTGTGTGGCGCCCTCTGAATGGTGTTGAGCTGCTCTAATAAGGATAAATTGTCAGATTTATCTGCAAAATGTTGGTATAAGCCATTACCTAATGCATCCCACATTGCAATCGAGTTGGTTGTGAGGCCTTTGAACCACTGTAACGCCTTGCCTTTGAGCGACGCAGCCAACAACCTTACGCGATGTTCTCTTGCGTGATATTGTGCACCGAGCATAGCGTGGCTACGTCATGAATGTGATCGACTGTTGTAGTGTAATCTTCTTCAGTGAAGTATGGCAGTCCTCTAAGGGCTAAAACTGGAATATCATCGTGCTGAAGTATATTTAATGGGGTACCACCATTGAAGAGCGCAAACAGATGTTGCCTCGGTGTTGCCATTGGCAGTACTTGTGAAATCGGGATTGGAACTCCTGGTGATAACACCAAGGAACTAAAAATTAGAGGTGTTGACTTTGACCTATTGGGTGCTTCAAAAAGCCTCCTTGTTGTCCTGCCTCTTCTTCATGATGGGGATAGCTCTCGATACTTGAAGGGAACAGAACTTTATCCTATTTGAATGTTTCTAATGCGCAGGCTGCACTAGCATGCAGAAAATAGAACCAAAGTCACCAGGTATATTGTGATGTCCTCCAGAAGGCTGGAAAATCTGCTGCATACACCAAACAACAAACTGAAGATATTAAAAATTTCTCTGAAAAAGCTTTCAAAGTCCCACCGGGCATGCCAAAAACTGTTGTCAATAGATTTGCACTCTACTGAATGCAATATTCAGCAACCTACTAAAACATGGAAACCTCCTTCAGATGTGTGTGATCTGAGTGAAGGAGGAATCTCCAGAGTGAGTTGGTTCTCCGAATGATTGATCTTATTCTAAATAATTTATGAGGAAAGGGGGAAAAAGATGTCTGAAAACTAAAACCTATGACTACTGATGTTTAACTTATTACTTCTGACAGAAATTAGATCTTGCCACTCACAACAATTCCTTTATTACAATAGTTCCTACAATCTCATCAGTTCATGATTTCATCAATAATTCATATGAATATTCAAAGACATCGAATACATCATACAACCTAAAAGCATGAAAACCTGTGCAGAAAACTCATAAAGCAGGACATTAAGGCTTCAAATCTGAAAGCACAAAGCATCAAACTATTGTTACCAGTCTTGAGACAAGAAAATGGAAAGAAGAACTCTATTGTATTAATGAAACTGAAAGAGTGTCAATCTGCCAAAACTGAGTACAAATGTTCACAAGCTCAAAAATGCATAAGAGCGGGAACTGAAATCTGAACTGAGAAGGAGAGGAAAAGACTAAGTCTTTTGAAAGGCATCACTCTCAAGAAACCCTAATTTGAGCTCAGAAAAAAGCTCAAAGAAAAAGGCTTCAAACTATCTCAAAAACTACATAAAAGCAGAAAAAAGCATATTACTTTTACGATGAACCTGTCAAGCCTCTAAAAATAGGCTGAATTTGCTTTAAAAGCCCAAAAAACACCTTATCTCTCCAAGATAAGTCTCAAATCCGACCAAGAAAAGAAGTAAAAAAAAATCTGCTAAAAATAGCAAGAAATCATAAAACAATTTATAAAAGATTGATTTACGATTCTACTTTACAGGATTGCAGATTTGCACAATTTGTCTATTTTTTGCAATTAAAGATTAAATTTTTTTTGCAAAAAAGAACACATCCTTATATCTCCATTACAATATTTGATTTTCTCAAAAAATCATAAAATATTACACATCATTATCTTCTCATCAACTTCTCTCATTGATTTCTCTAAAATCAATTAAAAAAACAAGGAACCCTAAATAGGTAATTGACCCAAAACAAAAGACCCTAAGTGATAGGGTATCCCACCATAATATTGTCATTGTTTTCTTATAAAACAATAAAATAACCCACCTTCAAGACCTCACTTTTCACTAAGGCAAAAGAAATAAGTCATAAAGACCTAATAAATGAATTTTCGACCTCCACATATATCAAACTTAAGACTTTTGATAAACTCCAACACAAGGCTTAATAACCCTAACTTGAATTAACCCACATGCCTATTGACAAATGCGAATATTCTAGACAATTATAGTGTTGGGTCGAATTAGGGCATGGGGAAAACAAGGTCTAACCCTAAATCATTTCATTTTGGAATTATCACTTGAGGAAAATGAGCTCTGTTTGGAAAGAAAGTGCCGCCATGATTGTGTTGAATCTGAGCTTGTGTGCCTTGGGAATCTTCACCATGCTCTTTAGTGGTCAAGCTACTCGGAGGGTAAGCTTGGTTTTTATAGTATTGAAGCTCTTTACTTCATTTTAAAACAAGAACAAACACCATGGTCACGACCTTCATTTGGTGACTTCTAACTTTTCTTTCATCCCGGTGCTTTGCTCTTTCCTCATCATTCTGAAATGATCACTTCATATTGCATTCTCTAATGTTGCATTGCATTGAAAACTTGATAGTCTTTCAGTTTCTTGTTGCCTAAAACTTCCACATATATGCATTTAAAATATTCCTCTTGTGCCTTCTATTTATACTTCAGGTATCATTGTCATGCCATGTTTGAATTCTCACGCTTTCATAAACTTGCTTATTCCGGAAATGACACTTGTGTTTCTGAATCTTTCTCGAATTTGTTCGTGCCTAATTTGCTTGACTCTTGTAACTCACTGAAGATAACTTTGAATGCACATCGTACTTTGATTTTTGTCCTCAGCTAAACACTGATACGTGGTTCTATTTGAAACATCCTTCCAGCCTGAAATGAGCCATTTGTCCCTGCACACTGCATTTAATGAAAGCTCACATGTTTCCTTACATAAATAATACCTCAGAAACACCTTCTGGAATGAAACTGTTATCATTTTTATCCTGTGATTCTTACTTCTGTATCCGCTTATCAGTTAATTGGAACTGGTGATTCATTTGACACTTGAATGCACTGTCTGTCTTTTGTACTCTTAAGCTTCAACATGGTACTCTTCATGCATTTTTATAATCCACTTAACAAACTGCCCTTTTAAATCTGCTCCCCTTTGTGATGAAAATTAAAACAAAACTATTTAATAAGGTATAATGTATGCTTGTTCACTATCCTTGACTATGAAAAGAACACTGATAAGCTAAAGTTCGCATGACATATACACTCATGATGAAAAAATAACATAGAATGTGAACTACACAGCAATGTTTGACATAGTGGTACTCAACTGAATTAAATGAGTAAACTAAACTCGCTGTTCACCTGTAGCTTTCAAAAAAATTAACCTAATCGTTATGAATGCACAGTTGGTTTAGTAGCTCGATAGATAACTCTGTTTTACTCTTTCAGTTGTATTTCATTTCCTTTGATGAACATGACGCAATCTTTAAATCAGCCCATTTAATGAATAGGGCAGCATGCCGAGCTCTACCCTTGTGGGAGCCCATTTTTCTCCACATGCTTGGTCTTCAAATAATGATCAGCTTCGTGATTTTACCTATACCTGCACAAGGAAACAAACAATGTTAGCATAAAAATAGAATATGATGATCATGATATTGTTATTTCTCCTTCAGCTCATTTCCTTTGCACGTCTTTGATTGTTTCAATGCATGATTAATAGTAGGCTATACTATTGTGGGTGCCTCATATAGGTTACTTCATAATCGGAGCCACTGACACCCCCTCTTTTCTCTTACAGGTAGAAGAAATACGAGAAGACAAAGGTGCACCATTCATCGTCAACCATCAGCTAAA
Source organism: Sequoia sempervirens (assembly GCA_007258455.2). NCBI lineage: Eukaryota > Viridiplantae > Streptophyta > Pinopsida > Cupressales > Cupressaceae > Sequoia > Sequoia sempervirens. The sequence continues at coordinate 31,719,907 of VDFB02000010.1, read as the reverse complement.
ACAGGCAATGATGATTATGTTGCTTTCTTATGTGATTTCTTTTCCACATGTTCAATAGTATAGTGTGCTATTAGTGATACATTGTGACAGTCACATCCACAGCTTGTGTGGATATTTGATTTCATCTTTTATGCTTTTAATTTGAAAAGAAAATGCATTTAAATGAAAATGTTGTAATATCATTCTGATTCTTGAAATCAAATGAAGCCTTGTAAAATATGAGTCTTTTCATGAAATAAATGAAAGCATTTAAAATGCTATTTTGCTCATTTTCTCAATTTTGTATTTCTTTTAATTCTAGAATATCTGAATGGCATTCTGAAAACTCTATTTCTTCTTTAAAATGCATAACTATCACTCAATGAAAAATGATAAAAGATACAAACAACACTTAAACTCAATCTGCAATTTCACTTCATAATATAATAATGTTCAACCAACTCCACCAATCAAGCTGTGGTAAAAAATTGGTAATAGTTACAACAAGAGAAAACAAAATTTCAGTGTCTTTGATTACCCTAGAACAGGGTTTCAATTGTTTTTACAAAAAAATCAATATCTGATTCAAAATTCAACCAATCTACATGAAACCAAAGCCAAAAGGAAGGTGATTGAGAGTAATATCTAATTAAAACACTTACACATGCCTATGAGCCCGTACAAATTCGTACAATTCCTGGAAATGCAAAATTTCTGAAGAAAATGATTAAAATTAGAGATTTTCTTTGAACTCATTCTTTATTCAATCACCCTCGAAGTTATAATGCATTCAAAAGCCTTTTTAAAGGAAAAACAACTGACTTTTAATCTGTTAACTACTCTCTAACTACCCACCAATGCTTAAGACCCTTCAACTTCCATAATTTGTATTATTTTGCAATTTTACATCTTTTAAGTTGACAACTTTTGCATATATTGGCATTTTTTTGCATTTTTTACTCAATTAACCTCCTACTCACCTAGATACATAAGAAATGATTTAAATCACCCTTATCACAAGGTAAAAAAACAAATTGAATCAATTTCCACATGGAGGGGTAAATTTATAGAGTTCTCCTACACCAAAGAGATATACAAACGAATGTGATAAAGCAAATATATTAAAGCTAGGGTGACAAAGATGATCTCACAAGATGGTGCAGGGGCACCAAGGTCATTTTGCAAATTTGGATTGGATAGATAGGTTTTTGGTGATGAGTCTTATTTTTGGTTAAATAAGGTCATAATAGACCACTTCAAATTTTTTCAAGTCACTTTGAGTTGGTTTTAGGCCTTGGTGTCAAGTTTTGTGCTTTCTTGCAAAATGTTGTAAAAATGCAAAAAAAATGCAAGTTTGACGGAGACCAACGGTCATACAACTCAAAAGTCAGTTTTGTTAGTTTTTATAGTTTTTTTTAAGTTTATAAGTACTGGAGGAACTCAAAGGAAGAGGTTGTTGAAGGTTTTGTGAAAGAAAAACAATGAAAATTCCCTGATTTCTCTTGAATTTTTGTGTGTTTCATTGAAGATTATTGTTGCATACTTTTGTTCTTGCCCGTACAATTAGGTTTTGACCCAAAGTGCTTGTGATTTGTTGGATACATTTGTTAACTTCACTTTTTCTTTGGATTAGATGGATTTCATTTAGTTTAGAGAATTTTGTTGGCATATCTTTACAGGCGGGTTTGTACAGTCAAGTTAAGGGTTTGTAGACATTTAAATGGACTAATGGCCCATTCCATCATCTGTAACTCTTGTATCTTGGTAGAATGGGACCAAAATGATAGGATTAGATGATTGAATGGTTTTTTTGAGCAAGGGAGGCCATTTGTGGATTTGGGCATGATGCCCTAGTTGACAAGTTTAAGTGTTTTGGGTGAAAATTGATGGTTAACGATAGGAAATGGTTGAGAAACTCTTGGGAAACATTTTATAAGAGTTGTTTGAGCATGTGCAGACTTAATGAGAGGTGTTTGAGGTGTTTTTTTGTAGGTAGAAGACTAGGAGATAGGATTTTCAATAAACCCTCCCTAAAACAAGCATAAATGATGGTTTGGTGTTAAGGTGACTTGGAAGGTGTTTCACTTGGTAAATATTGTTGATTTAGAGTGTTTGTTGACTGGTTATGAATCTCCAATTGGGTTTTGGGCTTGATGGAGTGATTGCATAGGTGATGCATTGTAAAAGTGGCCTAATTGGCCAAGGAGGACAACGTAGTAGCAAGGTTTTGGAGGAGTTGTTCCAAAGTAACTATATGGGGTTTTGAGATATGTTTTGTAAGAGATTAAAGGGTGTCTAAAAATATTGATGGTTAGTGGTTTGAGTTTGGATTTATGAGAAAGTTTCAAGAAACTAGGTTTGCAGACCTACAAGGAAAACTACGAGATTAAATAAGGAATCACCCTAGTTGGGGTTTGGAAGATTAAAGGCTTGTTGAAATTAGTTGAATTTGTGATTGGTAATTGAATTCCTCCTAGCCTTGGATAAATACTTTGAATGCGAGAATGTACCTGATGAGTAGAAGGTGAAGATAGCAAAAACCAAATTGAAGGGACATGCACTAGTATGGTGGGATTATGAACAAGCGGAAACCAACTGATGTAGATCAGGGAGGCATTCAATTACCAATCAAAAATTCAACTGATTTGAACAAGCCTTTAATCTTCCAAACCCCAACTAGGGTGATTCCTTATTCAATCTCATAGTTTGCCTTGTAGGTCTATATACCTAGTTTCTTGAAGCTTTCTCATAAATTCAAACTCAAACCCACTAACCATCTATATTTTCAAACACCCTTTAATCTCTTACAAAACATATCTCAAAACCCCATATAGTTAATTTTGACCAACTCCTCCAAAACCATGCTACTACGTTGTCCTCATTGGCCAATTAGGCCACTTTTACAAAGCATCACCTATGCAATCACTCCCTCAAGCCCAAAACTCAATTGGAGATTCATAACTAGTCAATAAAAAATCTAAACCAATAATCTTTACTAGGTGAAACACCTTCCAAGTCACCCTAACACCAAACCCTCATTTATACTTATTTTAGGGAGGGCTTATTGAAAATCCTATCTCCCAGCCTTCTACTTGGAAACAAACACCTCAAACACCTCTCATTAAGTTTTCACATGCTTAGACAACTCTTTAAAATGTTGTGCAAGAGTTTCTCAACCATTTCCTACCCTTAACCATCAATTTTCACCCAAAACACTTAAACTTGTCAACTAGGGCATCATGCCCAAATCCACAAATGGCCTCCCCTGCTCACCAAAACAATTCAATCATCTAATCCTACCATTTTGGTCCCATTCCACCAAGATACAAGAGTTACAGATGGTGGAGTAGGCCATTAGTCCATTTAAATGTCTACAAACCCTTAACTTGATTGTACAAACTTTCCTGTAGAAATGTGCCAACAAAATTCTCTAAACTAAATGAAATCCCTTCAATTCAAAGAAAAAGTGAAGTTAACACATGTATCCAATGAATCACAAGCACTTTGGGTCAAAATATAATTGTACAGGAAACAACAAAAGTCTACAACAATAATCTTCAATGAAATACACATAAATTCAACAAAAATCAGGGAATTTTCATTGTTTTTCTTTCACAAAACCTTCAAAAACCTCTTCCTTTGAGTTCCTCCAATACTTATAAACTTAAAACAAACTAACAAAACTAACAAAATTGACTTTTGAGTTGTATGACCGTTGGTCTCCCCCAAACTTGCATTTTTTTGCATTTTTACAACATTTTGCAAGAAAGCACAAAACTTGACACCAAAGCCTAAAACCAACTCAAAGTGACTTGAAAATTTTTGAAGTGGTCTATTATGACCTTATTTAACCGAAAATAAGACTTAACACCAAAAACCTCTCTATCAAAGACCAAATTTGCAAAATGACCTTATTCAATATATTGACACTTGAAGGTTGAGTGATTTTTTCAATATTCATGTGACAGAGGTCTTGTGGTGTCTTGGATTGATTTATTATTCTTAGGATATCTATCTATGTTTAGTCAATGTTTTGATTACAAAAAATAACATAATTTATTGTTGAATTTGTCATAGAAACAAAGGCCTCTTTTGATTGTAGAAGAGGATGTAGAGAGTGAAGCATTGGCTACTTTGATCTTGAATAAGCTTTGTGCAAGGGCGAAGGTTGGTGGATTTTTCTATTTAAATATTGTTTACTTTTTAAATTATTTTTTAACTTTAAATTCTAAATCCTTAGCATTTTAAAAATATATTTGTGTCTGAATCAGGTTTGTGCTATTAAGGCCCCTGGTTTTGGTGAATATAAGAAAAATAATTTACAGGATCTTGCTGCACTTACTGGTGGATAGGCTAGGTTTATGTTTCTATGTATCTACTCTCTTTTTTGGCTTTGGAGTTTCTTGTTTTTTATGCAATTTTGGCTTCTTCATGTGACACCTATTGAACAAAATTTGTTTCTCAATTGAGTTATTTTGCATGTATTTTTCCATGTTTAACAAACCAAATGCAATTGCTAACTTTTCTTTATGGTGGTAGATAAATGATTGTTTTTTCTTCTATTCCACAACATTAAGTAAAAGTATAGACTTTGGAAATACCCTACTACCTTCATTTTCTAAGCTAATTTCTCCAATTTTGTATAGCTCTCCCATGTTTGTGGATGTGATCTGTCTCCTACAATTTTTTAATTGATTTATTTCTCCTGTGTTTGGACTTACTTTTGTAAATTTGCAATATATAATGCACTTTTATTCTTTCTGAATTGAGACTAATAGTAATTTTTTTAGTTGTATTGAGGCACAACTTCATTCATGGAAGAAAAGGTAAACCCTGATGCTCATATTAAATGGTACGTTGCATATAAAAGAGGAAGGATTCTAGCTAGGTTATTGTTGACTACATTGAAGGAGAGAGATTCATATACATGACACAATCAACACTCTCCTTCTTGGATTCTACATGTTATAGCTTGCTCCAGGAAGATTTCCCACGTTGTAGAAGTTTTAAGAGATGAAAGGGGCATGTGCTCGCATTGAAGGGCTCCAAGCATGCATTTCCATCATTACAATTTTTTTTTGGAGAAGTTTCTTTCTTGCAGTCATTTTTGTGCAATATTGTAACTCATATTTTAAGTCTTGTGACTAAAAATAAAAATTGTAATACTCTATTTCTAAGCTTTAATGATATCACCTTTCTTTTATTAATAAAGTTCACTGATTTTTCCTTCTCAATGGTTGTCTTATTGTGTGCAATTGATGATTGATGTGTATTTTTGTGTTTTATGTTTAAATCCTCAAATATTAGTCAATTAAAATGACTAAATATACTACTAATTGATATCAATTAATAATTAAATTGACTAAATATACTACCAATTGACACAAATCAATGAACACTGAATAAATATGACTCAATATATGACTTGTGAAATAAAAATGACTAAACATACTACCAAATTGATCAAAATGATAATTAAAATTAATGACTAAATACACTACCAAAGGACATAAATCGGTGAATTAAAATGACTAAGTGATCAGATTACAACAATCAATGACTAAATCAACGACTAAATACATCAGTGAATAAAAATGACTAAATAAGTGACCAAATTACAACAATCAATGACTAAATCAACAACTAAATATAGTACCAAATCGATCAATCAAAACAACTAATAAATGACTAAAAATAGTTTAGTCATCAATTGGTCATGTTATAAATGACTGGAAATAAACTACTAATGGTCACATGACCATGTTTATTCATTTATAAGTAATTTTTAGTAGTTTTTTCAATCATATACTGTTATTTCTGTACTATTGAAATGAATAAGATCAAGTCAACATAAATATAATAATATCGATTGTATATATATATATACCTCTATGTACATGTATATGTACATATACATATATTGATATATCTATATTGACATTTCTATTTATCACACATACATATATATCAACACATGTATGCATATGTATATATGTATATATCTTATATATATACATTTGATTACAAAATCAAGCATATAAACAATTACTATCTTATTGATAAGAAATATACATGTGATGTATATATACATATATACTTACATGTTTCATTGTATGTTCGATAACACAATGCTCATAAGCAACCCATTCATAAGTGTTCATAGGTACGTTTACCTATGTACTCTCGTGTACGTGTTCCTTCATGTGTATGGTCTATCGTCGACATGCATATGCACACATATACATAAATTCAACATATGTTCACCACATCAATCAAGCATACTAACGTAAGGAAGAACTCATAAGCTCCAAACACATAAACATCATCCTAGAATGCAGTCAACAGTAATAAAGACCCTTACTAATGAAAACACATCATACTAAAGGATGACTTACCAATTCTCAACACAATAACTTGACTCATCCATTTTACTGTGAGTGTGTGTGTAAGCTCAATTAGGTTACATTACTGGTTACTCAACCAAGTTCTTCTCCTGAGTGATACTTCCCATCACACCTAGAGGATTGAACATGAACCTACATCCAACTAACACATTCCAATGGTAGTCAGTTGTTCATCAAAATATGCATTTACATAATATTTTTCAATAGTTAGAATATCAATTCAATAACCATCCATTTCACATATATGCATTCCATCACATAACATTAAATGAAATAAACATTCATTCATAATTCATTGATAACAAAGTGCAAGCACATATATTCCCAACCAGAATTCTAATCACATTCACACATGCAATAATTTACCCTAGGATAGTAATAGTAAATAGGTAAATACACAATGGGGTGTGACATACTCCCCCCTTGTGAATCATCATCCCTGATGATTTTATGTAGCAACATAAACTAAAAAAAAACATTATTTTCAAGTATTTTCAAAAGCATTAGAACATGTGGAAAATTTTGTTGTATCTCAGCATAGTCTTCCCAAGTGGCAAAGTCTTCCGCATACTGGTCCCACTGGACTTTGGTGCAACAAAACTTCTCTGTTACATAAGTGAAGTTTATGTGTTTTGAGCACCTTGATAGGCTCGATTGTTACCACATGGGGTCTTGTACCTATAAATCATTCCAATCAATTACATGATTATCACTTGGTATATAATTCTTTAGGTAAGAAATGTGAAAGACATTATGCATTCGGGTAAGAGCTGGTGGCAACACAATTCAATAAGCTACAAGATTCACTTCCTCAAGAATCTCAAAAGGTCCTACATAGCGTGGGGCTAATTTGGATGACTTTCCAAATTTGATAGAACTCTTATGAGGTTTAACCCTCAACAACACCTTGTCACCTACTGCAAAATTTTGGGGCACTCGCTTTGCATTCACATAGCTTTTGTGTTTACCATTAGCTTTAGCCAACCTTTGCTTAACAATCCTTAATTTTTCTTCCATTTCAACCAACATCTTTGGCCTAAGACTCACCCTATCCTCAAGTTTACCCCAATTTATAGGGGTTTGACACTTTCAACCATATAATGCTTCAAAAGGAGCCATCTTTATTGCGAAATGGTAGGAATTGTTATAAGTGAATTCCACTAAAGGCAAGTAATCTTCCCACTTGTATTGTTGATCCATGCAATACATTCTAAGTAGGTCTTTGAGTACTTGATTCACCCTATTTTTTTATCCATCTGTTTCTAGATGATATGTAGAGCTTATATTTAGTTGAGTTCCAAGTGAAAAAAATAAGGTTTACTAAAACCTTGAGGTTACTCATGCATCCTTATCCGAGATTATCTTCTTAGGAATTCCCTGCAGCCTAAACACTTGTACAAATTTTTGAGCTATGATAGCTCCATCAATTAGATTCCTAGGTATGAAATGTGCTACCCTAGTAAGCTTATCACAACCACAAGAATGGAATTGTGCTTATTCCTTGACATAGGCAATCCTTGCACAAATTCCATACTTATGACTTACCACTTTCTCTCTGGAATATCAAGTGGGTATAACAAACCTGCGGGATGATGATGCTCTACTTTCACCCTTTGACATTCAAGGAACCTAGCCACAAATCTAGCAACATCTCCTTTCATCCCTTTCCAGAATTATATTGGCTTCACATCGGCCAAAATTTTTGTCACACTAGGGTGTCTAGAGTATGGTGCTTCATGAACTTCTTTCCATATCAAATTTCTTAACTCCTCTAATTCATGTACATACACTCTCCCCTTATACCTAAGTATTCCATTGGGTTCAAAATAAAATCCTTCATACCTAGAATATTGCGAACTACTTATGAGTGCTTTCTTAACTTGCAATAATACTCATCCTCTTTGCATCTCTACAATACTTGACCATCAAAGTTGGTTTGGATTGTCACTGTTGAGGCAATATGACGTCTTCAACTTAAGGCATCGACAACCCGATTTTCTTTCCCTTTGATGTAATTGATATTGAAGTCATAATTAGATATTAACTCCAACCATATTCTCTGCCTTGCATTCAAATTAGGTTGAGTAAATATATATTTCAACCTGTGGTGATTAGTTTTCATTTCAAAGGGCTTCCCCAACAAGTAATGCCTCCACATCTATAATGTGTGAACCATTGCTACTAACTCTAACTCATGCGATGCATAATTTTTCTCATAGGGTTTCAACTTCCTTGATTCATAAGCAATTACTTACCCTTCTCGCATTAAAACACCTCCCAAGCCCTCTCTTGATGCATCTATGATAACAGTGAAGTCTCCCTCAGGATCTAGTACTTTCAAAATTGGTGAAATGGTTAACTTCTCTTTGAGTAGATCAAATGCTACTTGGTATTTCTCTGTCCACTCAAACTTCTTCCCTTTCTTCTACAAAGAAGTAATTGGAAAGGCTATCTTGGAGAATTTTGCAACAACTTTCTATAATATCCTACCAAACTCATAAAAATTCTTACCTTAGAGACATTTTTGGGCACTGGCCATTCTAGCACTACCTTGATCTTAGTTGGATCAACTGAGATACCATCTGCTAAGATCACATGTCCAAGATAATGCACTCTCTTCTAAAAGAAGGTACAATTAAAGAGTTTCCCATATAAATTATGTTCTCTTAGTCATTGTATAACTATCTCTAAATTTCTACAATTATCCTCCTCATTTCTTAAATATATCATAATATCATCTAGGAAAAACAAGACAAAATTATTTAGGCAATCCCTAAATACATTGTTCATACGGTTCATAAATGTTGTAGGCACATTAGTTAGACCAAAGGGTAGAACTATAAACTCATAATTCCCATATTTGGTTCTCAATATAGTCTTAAAGATGTTCTCATCCTTAATTCTCAATTGGTGGTATCCAGATCACAGATCAATTTTAGAAAATATGACAGCTTCCCTCATTTGATCAAATAGATCATCAGTGTGTGGCAACATATACTTTTTCTTTACCGTAGTTTTGTTAAGCACGCAATAATCTATGCACAAACGCAAAGTACCATCCTTCTTTTTTACAAAGATTACTGGTGCTCCCCAAGGTGATACACTTGGTCTTATCAACCCCTTAGAAAGTAGTTCATCTAGTTGTTCCCTAAGCACCATTAGCTCAGTTGTTGTCATTCTATAGGGAACTTTGGAAATAGGTTTAGATCCTAGTACTATATCAATAGAGAAGTCAAATATCCTTTTCAGTGGTAGTCCAGGTAGTTCATTTGGAAACACATCCGAAAACTTCCGCAATATAGGATATCTTTCCTTATCTAAAAACTTCCACAATATAGGATATATTTCACCTTCTTCCATCTCTAAAAATTTTAGAAGCCATACACTTCCTATTAGTTTCCCCAGATAGAGAAGGTGATTTCTCCTTCACATGATCATGGGTTTGATCATGTTCATGAGAAGAATTTTCTCCCTCATCCTCGTTATTTGGAACTTCCTTCTCTACTCTATCCTTTACCATTATTTCTTGCTCTAGGTTTCCCAATCTTGCCAAGATTTGATCTAGTCTAGCTTCAACTCCTATTGGTCCTTGCCCAGCTTCTTGGCTTCTGCCAGGATTGGTCTATGTTCTCACCATCTTTGCAAGAACAAATTATACTTGAAGGTTTATCCATATTATATTCAATCATGTTCTCATTATCTTATGAAAAATATTTAAATGAGCATTCATTTGCACATAAGGAATTCCACATAAGATTTAAGCACAAGCTTTTGATAAACACATGATTTTATTATTCACAAGGATATCAATATCCTTTTGATTACATAGAGTGACTATTCAGATAGTCAAGTGGAGAGTATCCCTCAGATTCACTCTCAGAAACATAACTCAATGGGGTAAACCCTATAGATTGTTGTTCATCTCTCATTTGTTCATATCTATCCCAAAATGGAAAGTAACCTTTAGATTTATCATCTGATACATAGTTGTGGGGAACATAACCCTCTGATTCATTACTCAAGGAAATTACAATCGCTTCCGACATATGAAGGACTCTAGGGTCTCTAAATATGAATGTTGGGTTGACACTTCCTTCCAAGGGTATATCCCTAGAAAGTGATAAGGAATCAAACTTTGCTGGTGAGACTAGAGGTAGATAGTTGTAGTTGGCTTCCATCTTCATCTTTCTCTTTACATCACTTATTCGAGAAAGAGTGTGGTTGAAGGTTTTAGTGTCACTTAACCGGATGGAATTGTCATAGTTGGTACCCTCAATCATACAAACAATGGCTTCTCTTTCCTTCTTGGCTTTTAGGTAATGCTCATTCCCAATTACTGTCTTTCTTGCAGTTATCCTGAGACACACCATCCTAGCACAAGAATTTCCAAACATTAGATAACATTGGATAGAAAGTATGATGATCTCATAGGTTCTAGAGCTAAACCTGGTAGCTCTCATACCACATGTAACATGCCAATCATTAACTCAAGTAAAATTTCCTAAGTTTTCACTTTCAAGTAAATGAACCATGTAACTTAACCATTTCCATAAAAAAATCTTTTCTTTATAGAGAACAAATGAACATAGATGCCATAACAATAATCAACATTGATTCCATTCCAAAATAATATTCCACATATTACAATATTTCCAAGATCATGTATAAAAGTTCAACTGAACTTCAAACCAATGGATATAGATGGTCTAGGAATCTCCTTTCAAATCTTGGTCTTTTGTCGCCTGCTAAGGAGGAGAATCATCACTCGAGTGATTTTCCACCAACCACAGACTCATATGTGGTCCCTCGCATATCTATCATATGATAGATGGCCCTACCCTTCGACAAAGAGATTGGTGGAGTAACCTCGTTACAACAACCATTCTGAGCTTAGTTTTGTGTCCTACATGACTAGGACTTGTAAACCCTACAATCCTAGACTAGCATGAATAAATGGACCACGGTGAATTGACATTGGAGCCAAAGGCAATCACACTACTTTGGCCGAAGTGTTCTCAATCAGTACTTTGAGTGACAATCATCCTACTTACATACACTACTCAAGCTCAATTTGACTTTAGGCCACTATAAACTATGCATATGTATTTCCTTCTATGGGTAGTCTTTAACCCTAGAAAAAAACTATTCCCCTTCCCATAAAATCAATGGTAATTCTACCCACAAAGCATAAATACAAGTTACCCTCCCTTCAATGGATAATCAAATCCCAAGTGTAACTTACAAGCTATCTAATATAATCGAATAACTTTGTAATGAATAACCCTTAAGCTATCATTGTTTAATCATTCCTAGTATACTTATACTAATGATAAACAATCCATCCTATTATGGAGTAAATGCAAACACTTTCATAAAAAAGCATAAAAAAACTTCTTTTCCTTACCATAAGCAAATGCTATGATTCATTTAAGCAAGCATTTCTCAAGCAATTCCAATCAAACAATCAAGACTCATTCTTTCATAATAAAAGACAAATAAAAGAAGGCTAGATCCTCATGCTTGTAATACGCTTGATCCAATTGACTGACGTGATGCACAACCTTCCAATGACAACTTGTTAGCCTTCAGTTTAACTACTCAAAGCAATACTTCACTATTTCCTCTTGCACAAGATAACTCTATGCTCTCACAAAGTAACTCTAAGCTCTCACAAAATATAACTCTTAAAATATTTGTAGTAGAATAAAATTGTAGAATTGTGCATCCCAAATGAGAGAGCTAGCCCATCTATTTATACAGAATATTGAGATATTGATGCCAAAAGAGAAGGTGTTCCAATAAAAACCACTCCACATGCAGAATGACTCACCTCTCACAACAAAAAGGTGGCATAAATCTAAATGAAAACTTAGCTTGGTATTCTACAGATCGACCTCCTTTGCTTGACAAAAACTCAAGACTAATTCAAATATGCACATGCTTAAAGAATGAGAATCGAAATGCTAACATGATAGAAGTCTGTAAAGATAGAGCATTCATAAAATGGCACCGAGTTGCAGCCTTTTACCTATTCCTTTGGCATGGTTTATCCAAAGAAACAATCCTCTATTTACAGGAAACGCATATTCTATGTCAACTTGGTCATAGTCTCTTTAGTCGATAGAGGAAGATGAATTGAGTCCTTTTAAATAGTGTTCAAACCCGTGCTTTGACTAACACGTTATTGTTGTTTGTTATTTCCTTTTAACATGCATTTGATTCACTTTGCACATCAAGCTAAATATTTTCATCACCCTTTACCTTTTAGATAAATGCATACTAAGTTTTGAAGTAATACACTACTATAAAATAGCGATGCATTTTGTATGATATCGACCATGGCTTATTACTCCATATCGGCCTTTATTAATCATACATATAAATAAATATATATATATATATATATTCTAAGTCAATCAAATATGTATACATGTGATATTCAAATGAATAAGATCAATTCAACATTCATATAATAATATCAATTGTATATATATACCTTTATGTACATGTATATGTACGTGTATACATATATTGATATATCTGTATGGACATTTCCGTTTATCACACATACGTATATATCGACACATGTATATATCTATATATCTTATTGTAGACATTGAAAAATGTCTTGGTTTGCGAGTGTCATTTTTCCATTGTCCTGATCTTCTTCCCTGTGTAATTAAATAATTTTAATTATTTAAAATTTGTCTTTGATCACATTCCTCTATTAATTAAATAATTTTAATTATTTAATTGATTCTTTTTCTTGATCTTTATTCTCCTTTGATGAATTAATAAATTATATTTTTAATTGTAGCACAAGAAAGTGAAGTAGAAGCATCATTTGCACACAGAGGTAGAATACTGGAAAAATTTATGAGATTTGGCTTTACACCTGCCAATTGTAGGAAGCTATTGAAACATGGTCAACTACTAGATCCTTTCCCCTATACTATAATATATTTTCCATTAAAATTAGAAAGGGTGAACACCTATTGTTCATAGTAGACAACATAATCAAGAAATTCAAAAAGTAAGTCGGTTCACAAAAATTGAAGCTTTGATGTGGTTGGTTGCCAAAAAAGGTCTAGGTTTAAAACCTTGTTGTGCACTCTTACTCCCCATATTAAAGTTGCATCATAGCAACCCCTTCAAAGTGAAAGTGGTTATTATTATTTATATTATATATATTAGATTAAGAGTATGTATATTAATATGTTATATTATTAAATTATATAATAAATGAATATAATATATTATTTAAATTTATATTATTCTTTACATTATATATAAATATATATTATATAATAATTGAATATATTATATTATTTAATTTTTTTATTGTGATTGTAGAATGCTACACATTTAAAAAATAAACTTTTAATTTTTTGTTTGCTAATTATTAAATTTTTAATCTAATTTTAATAAAATTATTAAAAAATAATTATTAAATTTTAATGAAAAAATGTTTTAAACTGTGAAGACTATAAAACTAAATTTTAACTAATATTAATTTTAAATTTTAAAATCTAATAGTTTTTTTAATTTAATTTTAAATATTTAAATTTAACTAATATATTTAATTTGTAACTAAATTTTACTATTTGCTCAAAATTATAAAGTTGATGTTGAAAATAATAAACTAATTTTTAATGATTAAAAAATAATAATTTACACTTTAATATATATAATATATATAATATAAATAATAATAATCGAATATAATTTATTAATAAAAATATATTGTATTATATTATAGTATATTATATTATTACTATATATTATATTATATTAGATTAATATATATATATATAATATCATAATATAATATATTCATTTATTATATAATATATATTAATATATATTCTTAATTTAATTATATATAAATAATAATATAGTTTAATTTATTAATATATCTATATATATTGTATTATATTATATTATAATATTTATTTTTGGCTAAATTAATAACTAGGTCAATTCCCTTTATATTAATCTCAATAGCAAAGCTTACATATTGACATGTTACAGGCCAGAGGCATCATTTTTCCTTCAAATCCTATTCTCTACACTTGGAAAATTTAACTGCTTCAATCTATACTATTAGTCATCCTCCACTCATGTCAAAATATGGAGATTACATATATGTTAATGGCTATCTACATACCATGGACACATATGTGAAATTCCATGAGTGGTCTTGCATTCTGTTCCAAAATTGGCTGACCTTCACCCCGATTTTGTCTTCCTCCTCTTTCAATGACTCCTAGGTCCTGTCCATGCGCATACCTGAGCGATCACCTGCCATTCCTATCTACATTCCTTGCGATTTGGTCACTCACCATGGATGCTTCATCTCTGTCAATATCCCTCATGTGTGTGTTTTCTAATTTTCTAGTCCATTAGGATCCTTTGCCATCTTGGCTAGGTTGTCCACCAAATCATTACCCTCTCTATATATTATATTATTACTATAAATTATATTAAATTAATATATTTAATATATAATAATATAGTTTATTCTTTTATTATATGATATATATTCTTAATGTAATTATGTAGAAATATATAAATAATAAAAATATAAAATAATTTATTAATATCTATATATATTGTATTGTTAAGGCTGCCTCCAAATTGTGGACACCACTTTGCCACCTTTTTTGTGCCTCACTATCCAATGCAATGCTCTCTACATGCTTGCACTTTTATTTTTCGCGCCTTTCTACTCTCTATTGCAACCTTTTAACTTGTTACATGTCTGCAATGCAATCCTACATCATATGCAATGTCATACAAATTGTAACGGAAGAGTTTTGCATCGATTGCTCTGTGTTCCTTCTTCCTTTGTGAATTATTTATTATGGTATATATTTTTTGACTATTAACCCTCCAATCCTTCACTACACCTAACTCTCGTCTCCATGCTACTATAGATAAATCATATGTACATGCATTCGCTTGCTGACTATGGTATTAATTCAGACATCCATAGTTTAGTTCTTATTTTCCTTTTCTTAAACTTAGTCAGGGTTTGATTTTCTTAATTTTAGGGGTTTTTTGTTTTCAGTTTAATTAGAGGTGGTTGTTATGAAGCATCTAAGTGGAAGGTAAGGATACATTCGAGTCCAAAATTTGATCTTGGGTTTAAATTATGATTTGATATCAGGTTAAATGCATTTGTAATTCAAGTTGATTGAAAAGAGATCCAATGTGAGACAACTTTTTCAATGAAAGTTGCGATAGAACAACATTGTAACTGGTAAGTTGTTTCTAGATAGAAATATTCAAACAAATAGGTAGTAGGTTTTATGGCATGAGACAACATCTTGACTAAAAAATCACACTAAATATAACCTATTGACTAAAAATATATTAACATCACTATAACTTTGAAAAATTCTCTCGACCATTGAGAAGGTTGAGAGCTCTTTATTTTTAATACAAAGAGGATTACAAATATTTACCAAGAGAAACCCATCATAACAATATTTTCAGGGAAAAGTCGAGTAAATATCCCTTGAAGAATTTTTCCATGACGTTCTTAAAAAAAGGTGAATCTCTTAAGAGAGATCCCATGTTGTAAGCACATAAATACAAAACCAATTCATTTCAAGAAAGACTTCGGCATGCACATCAAGGATAATTCGATGGAAGAGACCAAGTTTTCCTATTACTATAGACATGCTCAATGTATACTAATTATGTTACCAAGTAATTATAAGTCCATCGATTTATAATAACTAAAAAGAATAAATTATACATTTATTTGCACAGAGTCTAAAGGCCATGAGATTCACTAATAGCTCCCTATTAGCTACAGGGTAAGGATTTGGGTCTCGATTTACTCATAGTTATGAGCCCATAAATCTTAAGAATATCCCCTATTTCTTCAACTAGAAAAATAACAAATACAGTCGATAAAAATATTTAAGGCCCAAAAAGTCCTTCAAGAAAGAAACAAACAAACAAAAATTCTTAACTAATAAAAATAAAACAACATTACAAGAAGCGGTTGATAAACTATTTTGTTGGTCATTATATATTTTGTCAGATTAAAACCCAAGGTCAAAATGCAATGTAGAGAAAAACAATTAATAAGCGTCATGATTCCACAACGACAAGAGACATATTCTCGTAATGCATGCAACAACGTGTTACTTGAGGGAGTGCCAGAAGCGACTCTAAAGTAAGCTAGAGAACCAGAAAAGTTGTATGTTAAGTTTACGTGCGACCAAATAAGGAGAAAAAATTGTGTGCATTTTGGGGGGAACGAGAAGAAACCAAAACAAGGGAGGAGCCTAGAATTGAGATTAATGTAATTTAAGGATTGATGTTTTGTGTTTTACTTTGTTGGTAGTTTTTGTGAATTGGTAATGTGGTTTACACTATAATAGAAGTTATTTAAGACAAGTAGAATGAATTGGTGTGGCTGAAAGGGGAGAGATATTTTTCTTCTACAAGCCCAAGGTGAATCATGAAGAGGCCCACAATGTCGATGAGGTGCAGAGACTATACATTGTTTTGAGGCCTGAATCTAGAGAAAGGCAAGAGGAAAAGCAATCCTCTAACTTGTAGTGGCCTTTTCACACATCGCCCCATTCAAAATGGGTACCTCCCTAATTTTTGCTCCATTCGGATCTTTTGGCTTTGGTTTTGGGTGGTTTTGCAGTAGTCTCTCCTAGTTCCTTATATCTTTTCGGGGATGTACCCATCTTTTGAAACAACTTGGAATTTTGGCTAAGTCTGGAGTGTGTTTTGTCGGATTAGGGTTTTCATTTTTCAGGCTTAGTTTGAGGTCAAATTGAGTAAGCGGATTGAAATCTGAGCTTGGCACAACAATCAGGAGGCTTCAGGTAGGTTCCCATTAAAATTTCACTGAATTTTGATGACTTACTATTTTTAGTGAATACTCCATTTGGGACCTTTTCCCTAGGGTTTTGGAAATTTCAATCACATCACTAAGTTTAAACCCTTTCAGGGGACTTGTGTGCAAAATTTGAACGAATACCAAGAACTTACTTTTTTTAGCAGGTATGAGGTCACCTGAGCAGTTCCAAGGTTTTCATTTTCTAGAGCAGAGCGATATGTAACAGAAACGACGTCAAATGGAGGTCAACAGAAGCACATGCAAAAAAAATAGGGTTTCCTACTTTTATGCCTAAAATGAAGGGAAAAACTCAAGAAAAACGAAAAGCAAGTGTATCCCACTATGATAAGAATCTTTTGACGAGTCTACTTGTGAAATTTGAGCGTGATCTGCACACTTACTATTTTTAGTAAGTCATCTCTAGAACAGGGCCTAAAATAGCAGGTGAGCATAAGAGGCAAGTGTGAATATGTTAGTCAGGCCATGGGGATCACATTGAGCAAATAACAAGTCTTGAGGAGTTGCAGATGTTTGAAAATCATGAGAACCTTAGAAGTTACTATAAATGGAAAGTGAGGGCGAGCAGGACAAAAATTGTTCAAGTGTTCAAAATCCCCTTTATACATACACTGAGGCTATGGTCTCCATGAAAAATGGCTAATTTGTGAAAAAATTGAGCTTCCACATGAAAATGCGTCCAAGAGGGGTTAAATAGCGGTTAAATAGGGGTCAAATATTTTCTAAGGCCTTGAAAGTGAAACATTAGACCCACCCCTCTCAGATGCACCCTGGGACATAGGCCAAATGTGCCCATCACAAGGGGTCTAGATGTGCCCTAAGATAGGAGGTCTCCAATATGCCAAGGAGATGGAAATGCGCCTAGGCTTGAATTGAAAGTGTGCCCAACACTCAACACCTCATATGTGCCCATAAGAGGAATAAGATGAATAAAAACTTCTAAGGCATGAAAACATAAGAAGACCCCCTCCTAAATGTGCCACAAAGCACTAAGTCAAATGCACCCTACAAGGAAAGCTGGTGCGCTCTGGAAGAAGAGATGAAAATTTTATAAGGCACAAATGTGGAACACCCCCCTCCTCAAATGTGCCTAGCATAGGTATGAGGATGCGCCCAAAGAGGAATACATGACGGAAAAATGCCTAAGGAATGGATGATAAAGAACGTCAAGCACCAGGCAAATATCTGCCCAAGGCAAGGGGTAGAAGTGCGCTCAAGGGAGATAGGCTATGTACGCCTAACACACAAACTCTAGATGTGCCCTAGGCATAAGGGAAAATATTCTAAGGCAAAAGGGATGGATGAGAACACAAAGGGAAATATGCGCCCAAGCACACAAGGGGCAATATGTGTCCATGCAGAAGATTAATATGCGCCTAAGGCATAGGTAAGAATGCGCCTTAGAAGGTAAGGTGAAATGCACCCATGAAGGGCATGATAGATATGCAACACACTCACAAGATCCAAGTGTGCCCAACACACAAATGTCAAATGCACTTGGGAAGAGATGGAAATGTGCCCCTAAGGAGGAGATAGATATGTACCCATAGCTCCATGGTAAGGATGTGCCTAAGGCATGATACCAAACACCAAGGTAGAGAATGCACCCAAGGTTAGGCCCCAAGGTCAAATGTGCCTAAGACTAGATGAAAACTATGCTCAAAGAGGAATAAGAGGGTAGATGAAATACTCTCAGACAAGAAAGCATGATACATGATGAAATGTGCCCATGTATGGGGTAAAATTTTTAAAGTTGGAAATATTAAAAGGGTTGAATGATGTCCCTAAGAATATTTGAGATAACTAAATGTTACAAGAAGTTAAAGGGAAATATTTAAACTTTGCAAAGGAAATAATCTTCAACAAAGGCAATGTTTATGACAAACAGGACCCGCTTGGGTGACAACTCGCCCATCACCTCTCCAAAATTGGAAATTGCCGAGTAGTGGCAAGAGAAATTTAATGAATTTACTAAAATAGACTCCCTCATGAATTAGAAATATTCTTTGGCATGATTATTTAAGCCACGAAGTTTTCATTTCTTCTCACCATTTGCAAGTACAAAGTTGTGTCTCTGAGGGTGAGGAGAAGAACGTTGAAGTGAAGCTACTGAAGTGAGCAAGTCAAATCAGCAAGCTAGGTACTAAGGGTGAAAATTTTAAGTGCAAAAAGTAATACTATTGGAAAAGTGTTGAGGTTTGGAGTTCGAATTTTTAATGCTGAAGCTCCATATTTTTGAAGTTTGATGCACATTTTGGCTATCCCAAGGTTATTTATTTTCTAAGTTTAAATTTTAATGCCTATCTTTTATTTTTGCAGGATGGTTGAAGCGGGTAGAGGAGTAGCTGCAAAGTCCAACAAAGCTGCAAGCAACGCCACCAATGTTGAGTCAAGCAAGTCCAATATATCCTGGCAAGCGGTGATAAAGAAGTTGAGCAAAAAAATTCTTCCAGAATCCAAGTTTACATCGAATTTGGGAGAGCTAAATGATATGAATCTCGGTTTGTACAATCCTTGACCACTCAGAGGTTGGATGTATGGAATAGGTGGCCATCCTCCATTAGTCAGGAAACATCAAATTATGAAGAGTGGAATTTATGTTGTTGCTAGTTTTCCACCAGCTATCCAGTGTCCGGAGTTAATCCTAGAATGTGCCAACTGCTACAAGCTAGAGCGAAGGACTATTGTTTCCTCGTATGGAAATTTTTTTGCCAATCTTACACCTGAGGCCATTGGAGAGGTATTTGGAATCCCCACTTTTGATGCGATGGTATAAAATATGAGGGAGAGGGCTAAAAGGATGTACGCCCCTACTTTTGAGAGATGCGCTGGAATGATAAATTTTGTTAGGATGCAGAAGCCCAGGCCTCCTTGCTCCAAGCTCCCCAAGAAAAATATTTTAGATGATGTGAAGCAGGAGTATTGTGATCTAATAATGATGCTCATCCAAGTGAATGGAAGTCCTCAATTATACATCTTTGAACCATGGATGTTCTTCTACATTGGGATTGTTTTAGAAGTGAAGGACTGTGTGGACTGGGAAAGAATGATAAGTGATAACCTGGATGAACAGTTTAGGAATTTGAGGAGAACTAAAACTTTTTACATGAGCTCATATGTAATCTACATGCTAGCTCGAACAACTAAGTACAAGGGAATAACTTAGAAGGAGCCGATTGGGTGTGGTCCTAAGTAGTTCAAAATCTATGAGGCTTTCCCACAATTGCACCTGAGTAGGACCTCTAGCTACAAAAGGGTGAATGATTCCTTCACAATGCACATAGCCAGGACTCTTCAACGAAGGACTCAACAAAGGATATCAAAAGAAGCTCAGGAGTTGATCGAGGGATATGGATGTTGGTTTATCCAATTTTCAAACTTCACTTATATCAGGCTGCAGGGGTTCACATCATATCCTTATAGATTACCAAGGTACCCCATAGATAGAATGGTGATGTTAGAGGTATCTAGGCAGCTCATTTCCTATGATACAATTCATAAAAATAAGAAGAAAGGAGGATTGGACTTCCTGATCATCATGGGGAATTCAAATGAGGTTTTTCCCTCCTTACAAGAAGCCAAAGAAGCTGAAGATGAGCTATAGTTTTTCCACATCCCATACCACACCAACAGGCAGGATTTTGATCCTTATAACAATATCAAAATGGTGCAGGGTCTGGAATATAGGCACAAGGTGCACATTGAATATTTTTGGGTCAATGTGGTGGATGATGCCAAGGTTAGAAGAAGAACGTTTTCTAGGATACCCTTGAAAATGATTAGAGAATGTGAGGTTTTTCTAGTTCCGGATCAAGTAGATGAGGACGTAAATGTTATGCAGCCAGACTATGAAAAAGTAAGAAACACAACGATCCCACTACCTGATTGGTCAAAACCGGAAATTATAGAATTAGATACATTATACATACCATTTTTGGCATTCACTAGAAATTGGGTAGGAAGGAACATGAATAGACTTAAAAGTAGATTAGTCCACCTCACTTACAATTTGATGGGTGACCAAAGGCTGCCAACAATTAGAAAAAGGAAATAGGTTGCCCAAGCTTCAAAACCATGGAGAGAAGTGTAGGTTCAGCAGGTGCCTCAAAGAATAGAGCAAGCATCATCCACGCCATCAAAAACTCGCTCTTTGAGTGTACGGGAGGTCTCATTATTTGTGAGCCAGAGAAACAAATTGAATGAGCAAGAGTTTCAGGAGGTGAACCAACCACCTCTTAGGGAGCCAAATAGTCAAAGTTTCAATGCTCCTAGGAAGGAAAATCAGCAATAAGAAGTAGAGATAGAGACAAACACTCGCTTCTAGCAATTAATTGAGACGACTTTGGAGGAAGAGACTACAGCAGGGTAGGAGGTTCAGGGTTCAGGAGAAAATACTCAGCAGATGGAAACTGATGAACCCCAACAAAATGTTGTTAGAGAAAAAGTGCATGGAGAGGAAGTAAGAGAGGAACAACTACTTATTATTTGTGACCTACCACAGGAAGTGCCCAATTGGCTCAGGGAAAGAATGAGAAGGGATCCTGTTGAGGAGACTGACCTAACAATTGAAATGGAGGAATTCCTCAGCAGAATCAGTGGACCGTTGGAGAAGAAGAGGGCCAGAAAGTTCTCTAAGATATCTATATATAAGTCTGGTTCTCGCACACTCTATGTGGTTGTTCCCTAGGTAGAATGTGACCGAGATGAGGTGATCCCAAAGAATTATGTGGTCACTACTGTGGAGTTGGGCCGTCCTACAGGAGCTCAAATAATTGAAGAATGTGATAGCTCCTACAAGCTCTTAAGGATAGATTGCTCCAGACATAAGGGAAGTATAAAAGATTGAAGAAAGAGCATAATATGTTGATTGGCTATGTACAACACTTAGCCCGTCCATGTGGGCAAGAAAATCCAGCAGTCTATCTTCCAACTGAGCTTCCAAGGGAATCAGTCAATGGCCTAGAAGATTTAAAGAAGATGGCTCAAGAAGCAGATAAGTGGGTTGGCAATGTTCACGTGGAGGTAGAAAAGTTCATAGAGGACCTCGCCCATTCTTTTTAGTAGGCCTCCAGTATTCTAATGTGCATGGGTAATGTTGATCTGACCTGGAGTGAAACCCACATTTATTAGGATAAAATTTTCCCTCACTTGGAAGCCTTCATGCATATGCCCATACGGACTCTAGTAGAAGGAGTGATTCAAGAGGGAGATAGATATGGCTTCCCCAGTTGGTATTCCTCAGCAGTCATAGGTTGAGGCTTCTTCGATGTAGCTCAAGAAGAATCGGCTAGAGTTAGAAAGGCCATGGGAAATATTCAGGAGGGAGTCTTGAACACACTTGAAGCATTATTTGCTAAAAGACTAATTCTGGAGGAAGTGATTGTGGATGGCCTGAAAAATAGATTGGAGCCTTTCTTTTCAAATATAAGGTCATTTTCCTATGTAGATTTTGAAAATATTTCAACCTTCTCCAATATCATTCAAAGCACTCAGGATGCCTTAGTTGCTTGGGGAAAATCTTGTACTTGGCAGGGGTAGGCAGTCACAGTGCTTGAATTTTGGCTTAATCATATTCCACCTATCTCAGTTTAGGAGGTTGAGATAGTATTGACTAGATTCATCGAGTTTATAGTCAGAGAAAAAGAGAATGGGAACACCTTCCTGGATGATGACCTTATAGATGATAGTGGGAATTAAATTCTCATAGTGGTGAAGGGAGAGAGTGGGCATTGTGTGCTCATTTATTACCCCACTCCTCCACTTTGTGGTCATTTTTAGGGAAAATATTTAATAGGGCTTATGTGGCTCAATCTGAGTCATTCATTGTAATTGATCTGATCCATCCGTTGGACTGGGCCAGCTATAAAAGTGGCATCCCCCCTCATTTGTACAAAATGAAGGAAAGTTTTCAATTGAATGATTTGTAAGAGACTGTTGTGAACACTACTATAATAAACAAAGTTGTCATTGCTTGTGATTTCATCTTTTATTGTGGGTAGCTAGCAAGGTTTCTTCATCCTTCCAATTAGCATAGAATCTTAGAGTAGAACTTAGATAGAGTAGAATAGATTTTATTTCATGCAAGTAGATGATTGTGGAATCTGGTGATTTATTTGAGCAAGCTTCACTAGTCCATACCACTAGTGGGCTCACTGAGAGTGGGTTCGCCTTGTGTGGTCAATTGGAATAGTTTGGACCTAACTTCGGTTATAATTTACATGGTGGTATGCATTGTCATGATGGTGTCTTCATG
This sequence comes from Sequoia sempervirens, assembly GCA_007258455.2. Taxonomy (NCBI): domain Eukaryota; kingdom Viridiplantae; phylum Streptophyta; class Pinopsida; order Cupressales; family Cupressaceae; genus Sequoia; species Sequoia sempervirens. The sequence continues at coordinate 31,696,383 of VDFB02000010.1, read as the reverse complement.
TTAGCTTGTAATATGAATATCTCTAGTTCACCCCTTTGAATATTACACCAATTTTGTGGAAGTTGTCCGAGGTGAGGCATAGAAAAGCCTTGTTGAAGTTTGTGAGATTTGACTACCATGTCCCGCACCTAGTATAGATTAGAGCTTCTTTTCTTTTTTAATCTCTGCAGCCATTCAAATTCAACATTCTTTGGTTAGTTTAGGAAACTTGAGCTTCAGTGGTAAATCTTTTGAATCTTGAAAGTCTCTTTCTCTCAAGCAAACAATTGTGTAAGTCCCCTTGAAATACTAGCAAATCACATTAAACCAACTGAGTCTACATGCATTGCATGGAGGAATCTTGGAGTTGAATGCATGATCTTTCGTAATCTTAGCATGCAGGAGATTTTGATCAAGAGAGGATAGAGTGACTGTTGGAAACTTTATTTTGTGTTGGTGTGGTCATAAAACACCCATCAACAGAATTGGCGCTAGAAGGAGGGCAACATTGAAGTAGAAAGGGTTTTATCCTAAATTATTTTATTGGAGAGGAGTATCATGAATCAAGATGGTGCTACTGCATAAAGGTATATTTCTAGTGTTGCAGCCAAATTTGGGGTTCAACGACGATTAGGAGGATATTCTTTCAGGATTGAACAACATTGCATGGAAATGTAAGAGGAGCACAGCTGAGTATATGCGAGTGACCTTTGTGTTGGAAGAGGAAGAATAAAGGGATATTCAAATTCAAGTTGCTATTGAAAGATATTTTCTTAATCAGAGACAACCACTCTCTCCCGTACATCGCCAATAGAAGAAGCAGCTACATCCTGGAGCGTATTAGTTCATTCTCGCCGAACAAGTTTAAAAGAATTTTGAGGTCTACACCTAGTTCTTCCAAGGATTTTGTGGAGTTAGAGGTACCTAATAGAGCAAGGAAGAAGAAGAAAGAAGTTCCATCAAGCGAAGAAGTACCAAGTGGAGAAGAAATTTCAAGTATATTCAGAACTCCACCTAGCATTTCAAGGTTTGCTCAACCAAAATCAGTTCAAGTTACCGTACCGGTGATTATTCAGCAACAACAATTAGTCCAAGCTATTGTACATCAACAAAAACTAGTCCAAGATATTGTACACCAAGCATAAACCAACTCAAGTGATGGATCAACCAACTCCTAATGGTGCTACTTGGTTGGTTACCAACCCGTCTCCACTAGAATTTAATGATTATCATGACATGCCAAAGAATCTAGAGAATTTTTGCACTAAGTTCCATGTCAATGATGTGAATCGCACTGCTGAGGACCACATCAAGATGTTTGAAGATCACTTACGCAATAGGAATATTGCATATGGGGACATGGCTTGCAGGCTATTTCCATATTCCTTGGGAGAGGAAGCTCATTATTGCTTTATTCACCTACCAGTTGGATCGATAAGGTCATGGGAGAAAATGAAAGATGCCTTCATTAGAAAGTTTGGTATACATGTTACTCCCGTAGAGCTCTATCGTCAGTTTGTAGAAGTAAGAAGGCAGGATGGAGAGCCCATTCACGCGTTCAACAATAGGTTTCAGAAGGCTCTCACAAGGTTGTGTGCTCCCTATCTTATTGCTAATGCCAGGGAGAATTACTATTCAGCTTTGGATCCTTTGACTGTAATGTTTGTGAGGCAATCTCACCCCGCTCCAACTAATATGAATTAAGCTTATGCTAAAGCTATTGAAGTGAGTCAGAGTTTGGGGGAAAATATAACTAGACCCTCACTATATACTAGCCTAACTGTCACAAACAATCAAATGCAAATGCTCTTCTTGGCATGGATTCAACAAGTTCTAGCACTAAACGCGATTCCTCAGCCATCTTATCAAGTATCAACACCATCAGATCAGTTATTTCTCCACCTTGGGATGCCTTTGTCCCAAGCACAAGCAACACAACCTGTTTATCTCCAAAACACATGCCACCAACAAAAACCCAAGAGGAGAAAGATGAAATGAAAGAATTAATAGAGCAAGTGAAAAGGCTATCAACTGAGGTGACTTACCTCAGAAATCAGAACAATCAAATTCAAGCCATGCAGTGAAATTATCAAGAACATCAAGGTGTTAACCGAGGATATCCAAATAATCCTCCCAGTCATCAAGAAGCCCATCAAGGATACAGTCATGAAAATAGTCATGGGTATAGAAACAATAACCAAGGATTTCAGAAGAGACCCTAGAATATAGGGCCTAACAATGGAGGTGTTCCTTCACCGTTGGATAATCCGCCACCTCCCGAGAACCATCCTGCAGATAGAGTCTACTTGGTTGAGGCCACCTTGTCAGAATGGTGTAGGCTACATAACACCAATCAACACTCTGAGCTTCAGTGCCATGAATTCCAAGTTGTAGCTGATATTTTTAAGAGAGAAGCGAAGAATACAGAGGCCACAGAGAATCCTCCAATTACAGGATATGAGTTAGTCCCAACACCCCGATATGATCAGGCATTGATCTTAAAAGATTTCAACTTCTCACCTAAGTCTCAAAGTTATACGCCCCCACCAGTTAATTAGAAATTTTTTCCAACTTCAACAAATGGTCCCATGGGGATGCCAAAGTTTCAAATTCCTTCAGAGGCTCATGCCACATATGCATCACCAGAGGAGCCTCTTAGCAGAGATGGTTATATTTTTCCGCCTCTCAACAATAGCGTCCTAGTAGAAGGAAGAAGAGAGGTGAAATATTTTCAATCAACTGGAGGTGGAGCTCCTAGATTTTATTAGAGGAACTATCCATAGAGTGAATCTATGACTACCTCAATGCCTCCAAATAATTTTACAACTCCCCCACATCCAAATGCAAGTAATGTTCTGAGTTTACCAAGAGATTCTCTAGAGTACAGGCAACATAATACAACACAAGTCAGAAGTGGACAACAAGCCACTCAACAACCTACTCACCAAACTAAACACAGACAGAAGGAGAATTCTCCTAGAGAAGATGTGAAGAAGCTTAGCCCATACATGTTATAAGAATTCAAGAATATAAAGGTTAGTCTTCCCCTCTATGAGTTGATGAAGATTCCAGAAGTTAGGGACGCTCTTTGGGGAATTTTGAATGAAACTCCTATCATGAGAAGTACTTCCCAAGAAGCACCCAATGCACCAGGAAATCCTCCTATTATCACACAGTCTCGTCTCATACAGAACATGAATGTGGTATAGGATGTGCCCCAGATGCCCTTTAATGCTTGGGAGGCTCAACAACATTCCCCAAATTTTGTGGGTATGGTGCAAGATTCTTCAAATGCTTCTGAAAAGCCAAAGACCGAGATTGAGGGGAGTGCTCATCCTGATGCTCCTGCAGAATAGAAGTAGAAATCAAATGATGTTACTCAAGACAATCAAATTCAGTTGAACATAAAAGATGGAAAAAAGAATAATTTGGCAGATGAAAAGAGAAAGTCAGTAGTGTTTTATCAAGGGAAAGATGAACCAGTTCCATTCCTTGTCTCTATCAAAATTTTTGGAAAGCTATTACATAATTGTTAGATCAATTGTGGTGCATCAAGTAATGTCATACCTTTGAAGGTATGTGAGAGGTTGGGTTTAATTCCACTCCAGACCAAGAAGAAGGTGACTCAGCTGGACAAGACTGAAGTTCTAGTTGTGGGAGAATTTAATAACATTCATATGCAGCTGGTAGTGGATCCCAAAGTTCAGAGCTGCATTGACATATCAGTTGTAGATATACCAGATGGTTATGACATGTTGTTGAGCAGAGATTGGTCTAGAAAGCTAAATGGATACATTTCAACTGAATTCTCTCACATGTGGTTACCTTGGAGAGGGATTCCAAATTAAATAAAAGTTGAAAGCACACCACGACTCAGACTAATGATCACAAAATATGGTGAAGACAATGAGATTTTGTTTGTGGAAACTGATTTGGGCTCATATAAGCCCGTTAAGCAAGAATCCCTCATGTTGCAGAGGAGTTCGAATAAAGAAAAACTTTTAGAAGATGCACCTACCTCTACTGAAGTATTAATTGAAGATGATTAAAGTGATAGTGAAGGAATGTTCGATAATTTCAAAGATTTTATGTTAAAGAGAGAAAGCAAGAGATAGGATTGGGAAAGGATGCCTCCATCAAAAATTGGTTATTGCCCAATAGGTGTAGAATTCATGAGACTTTCCATTCAGAAATCACATGTGTTATGTGCAAGATCATTGTAGAGCAAGTTTCAAACATGGTGCCACAAGTCTCTTTAGAAGAAGAACGTGAAGTAATTGATAAAGGAGAAAGCTCTTCCATGGAGAAATTGGTGAAGAATGAGAAGATCGAGCCAGTGGTGGAAAAGAACATTCCAGAAGCATGTGATCAAGAGGATGCACATATCCAACCTTCCAGTACTCACATGGAAAATCAAGTATGGAATTTGAGATTCGATGGATCAAAATCTATGAAAGGAAATGGAGTTGGATTTGAGCTTATCATCCCAACAGGGGAAGCATATTTAGGTGCTTACAGACTCTAGTTCTCCTGCACTAACAATGTCACTGAATATGAATCATTGATTCATGGATTGATCCTCGCAATCAAGAAAGGAGCCAAAATTGTGCATGCCTATGTAGACTCATATATAGTGGCCTGCCAAGTAAGGAAGCAGTTTCCATGATAGGAGATTAAATCATTACCACAATAGAGTTTGGGACCTGATCGAGAGCTTCAATGCATTCAATATCAAGCAGGTCTACCGGTCAAAGAATCCAGTTGCCAACTCTCTCGCACAAGCAGCTAGTTCATTAGAGCCTTTGGCCATGGAGGGTCTAAAAAATTTTACAGTGGAATTGGTCTCTACACCCTCAATCCATGACAATATAAAGAATTTTCAAGTGTTTGATAATGACAAGTAGATTTTGTATTTCCTAATGTGCTCTGGTGTGTTCAAGGCACAAATCATAGATGAAGAAGAAACTAAAGAAGTAGAGTTTGATGCTGAAGGGATCTTGAATTTGAAGATGAATGTTATTCCCAGAGTTGGATTGGAGAGACTTTTTTATCCCGACATATTGAGTAGAAATTAGAGCACTCAGGGCAATGAATGTGAAGCCATCAATTTGGGGATAGATGAGAAAATTAAGAATATTTTTTTTGGTAAGGTTTGTACACCAGAAGAGAAAGAAGGTATCTTATAGGCCATGAAATAATTCTCAGATGTGATAGTATGGGGTTATGAAGATTTGAAAACATATGATACTTGATTACACACACGATCCCATTAAAGCCAAGAAGTAAGCCATTCAGACAAAGGCAGAGGTCTGTGAACCCACTGTTGGAACCATTAATTTACCAGGAAGTTGGGAAGCTTCTTTCAGCTAGGATCATCTTTCATATAAGACACTCAACGTGGGTCACCAATCTAGTCCCAGTCAGAAAGAAGAATGGTGAAATAAGGTTGTGTGTTGATTTTGACAATTTGAACAGGGCTTCTGAAAAGGATAATTATCCCTTACCTTCGTTGGATGAAGTATTACAAATTTTTAATGGCTCCCAAGTGATGTCCTTCCTAGATGGTTACTCCAGATAGAACCAGGTGATGGTAAAAGAGGCAGACAGACTAAAGACAACCTTCACCACCAAGTGGGGAACTTTTTCATATAGAAGAATGCATTTTGGCCTAATCAATGCCAAAGCCACGTTTCAATGGGCCATGGACATCGTTTTCCAGGATTTAGTAGGAAAATGTATAATTATATATGGATGATCTTATTGTATTTCCCAAAACAAGAAAACACCACATTGAGGATCTGAGGAAGATTTTCCAGAAATGTAGGAGATATGGCATTTCCCTCAATCCAAAGAAATGCATATTCGATATTACTGAAGGAAATTTTTTGGGACATTTTATCTCAGAAAAGGAATCTCAATCGACCTAGACCGTATTGAGGCAATTTCAAAGATTGGTTTGCCAGGGAGCCAAAAGGAATTGAGATCATTCTTTGGCAAGATCAATTTTGTGAGGAAGTTTATATCTGGGTTTTCCTAGATTATCAGACCAGGCAATAGTGGATGCCCCAGTGTTAGTTAGCCCTAATTACTCCAGGTCATTCTATTTATACTCCTTTGCTTCAGAACATACTTGTACAACAGTGTTGACCAAGAGAATAGAGGAAAGAGATGAGTATCCAATAGCTTTTATGAGTGCACCTTTAAAGGATGCAGAATTGAGGTATCCTAGTGTGGAAAAATAGGCTTATGCTTTGGTGAAGGTAGTTAAGAAATTCAGACACTATATCCTAAGGAGAAAATTCTATGCCATAGTTCCAAATGCCATAGTAAAGACACTATTGATGCATAACGAACTGGGAGAAAGGAGAGGCAAATGGGTTGCCACTTTGCAAGAATATGATATGGAGATATAGCCTATGAAGTTGGTACAAGGGCAGGCTTTGGTGCAAACAATTGCAATGACTAGACCAGGACTTGTGCAATAGACATATGTATTGGAAGAAGTGTCTCCAAGGGAATGGTATGACAACACAATTTATTATTTATGAATCATAGATGCCCTCCACATTTGAATCTGGTGCAGCGAAGAGCCCTAAGGATGAAGAGCCAGAGATTTATTCTTTAGGGGTTGATACTCTATAGAAGAAATCACATAGGAATTTATTTGAGGTGTGTGCACAAAGAGGAAGCCAAGCAACTTATGGAGCATTTTCATGAGAAATTTGGAATAGGTCACGGAGGCGGTTTAGCCACAACTCATCAGATTTCAAGGGTAGGATATTATTGGCCTACACTTTTTAGAGATGCTTATGAACATGTGAAGGCTTGCCATATTTTTTAGATAGTTGTGGATAGAGGGAAGAATCCAGCTATCCCTTTGTAGCCAGTAATTGAAGTCAGGCCATTTTCTAAATGTGGATTGGATTTTATTGGGATGATTAATCCACCTTCTTCAGCACAACACAGGTACATTTTGACAGCAACAGATTACTGCACCAGGTGGATAGAGGCTCAAGCTCTTAAGCTTTGCATGACAGACGTGGTGATTAATTTCGTCGAAATGAATATTATTACAAGATTCAGATGCTCCCATGCTTTGGTTTGTGATAATGGTCTAGCTTTTTCATCTTTGAAGTTTTCTAACTAGGAATTCGAGTATGGGATCATTTTGAAGTTCTCTTCCAATTATTATCCATAGGGGAATGGACTAGCTTAGTCCACAAACAAGAACTTGCTTAATGCGATTAAGAAGTTGCAAGATAAGAACCCCAAGGATTGGAATACACAGTTGAGATTTTCTTTGTGGGAAGACAGGACCTGAATGAAGAATTATTTGGGAACATCTCCTTATCACTTTTTCTATGGACAGGACCCCATCTTCCCAGTTTAGTTGAGGATCTCGACTCTTCAGTTTATTCAAGAATATCTCGAAGGAGAAGACCGGATTCAAACCAGGTTGTCCCAGTTGATCCATTTGGAGGAGAAGCGAGATGAAGCATTGGAGAACTTGGCTAAGAATCAAGGAGTTGTGAAGAGCTAGTTCAAAAATTAGGATAAGGTCAAGTCCTTCAGGATTTCTAACTTGTTCTTATGTTGGGACAAGGCCCATGAAAAGAAAGGCAACCATGACAAGTTCAACAAGTTGTGGCTTGGCCCTTTCAGATTTTTGAGATCCTGGGAGATAATGCATTCAAGTTGAGGACACTGACAGGAGAGGATATCCCATTTCCAGTCAATGGGAAATTCCTCAAGCATTATTTCCAAGCATAGGTTCCCTCCTAGGACCTACTTTGTACATAGTTAGATTAGGTTGCTTTTTCCACTTTTTCTTTGGGTTTTGTTTTGTTTAGTTTTGGTTTTGGTTTGTTGCCCTTTGGGTTTTTGGTTGGTTTAGCTTTTCTTCCCTTGAATTTTCCATTCAAGTGGTTTTGTTGGGTCTTGGGTGTGGAATGGGCAAATATTTTGGAGTTTCCCATTGCGAAGGGGGTGATGATGTTTTCCTTGCACTATTTGGTTTCCTTCCATTGGGCTTTATGGATTTGTGCAAATTTTGAAAGCCAAGGTTTTTTCCCTCTTGTCATCATCCAGTTTAGAAATAAGCTCGACTCGGGAGGTTAATCAGTTATTGAGTCTTAACACATGAGTCTAAAGATCATAATGCCCTACCTATCTAACAACTACTCTGAGTCGTTTTTATTTCTTGGGAAATGTTATGGTAAGTAAAATTTTTATGTCTTGCTTCAATGCCACTACAATTCTCAAACCCATTGGAAGCTTCATTGCTTACCATCCAATTGTGGAATTGACAGAAAAATAGTATGGAAAAAAGAGGATAAAATGTGCTAAAAAGAAATATCTGAAAAAGGAACAATGAAAGAAATATTAGACTTTGAATATTGGTTTTGGGAACATATGGATAACTCCATTGGGGCTATGGATGTCTAGCTAGCAGTGGAGCAATATTCGTGGGAATTGTAGTGACAACCTCGTCGAGGCTATGGATGCTTGACTGGCAGCGAGGCAATGTCCAGGATGCTTTTGAAGTTAAGGTACTTATATAGCTTTTCATGGCCAATTTCAGAGGTCAATATGGTTTAGAGATGGCATGAATGCATATACTTACACTCAAAGGATCTTGGATGAAGGTGTTTTGTTCCAATATCAAATTATTTTCCCCTTTTTGAGTAAGTTTCCTTTCCGTATGATGGTTTGAGAAAATTAGCTAAGGTTCTATTCTTAAAGTGTTTTTCAAAACTTTCTCGTGGAGTCACCAGATGTTGTGGCCTTTTCACACATCACCCCATTCAAAATGGGTACGCCCCTAATTTTTGCTCCATTTAGATCTTTTGGCTTTGGTTTTGGGAGGTTTTGTGGTAGTCTCTCCTAGTTCCTTATGTTCTTTTTGGGGATGTACCCATCTTTTGGCCCAACTTGGAATTTTGACTAAGTCTGGAATGCATTTTGTTGGATTAGGGTTTTCATTCTTTAGGCTTAGTTTGAGGTCAAATTGAGTAAGCGGATTGAAATCTGAGCTTGGCACAACAATCAGGAAGCTTCAAGTAGGTTCCCATTAAAATTTCACTGAATTCTGACAACTTACTATTTTTAGTGAATACTCCATTTGGGACGTTTTCCCTAGGGTTTTTTAAATTTCAATCACATCACTAAGTTTAAACCCTTTCAGGGGACTTGTGTGAAAAATTTGAACGAATTCTGAGAACTTACTATTTTTAGCAGGTCCACTTTTAGCAAGTATGAGGTCACCCAAGCAGTTCCAAGGTCTTCAGTTTCCAGAGCAGAGCGATACGTAACATAAACGACGTCAAATAGAGGTCAGCAGAAGCACATGCAACAAAATTAGGGTTTCCTAATTTTATGCCTAAAATGAAGGGGAAAAATCGATAAAAACTGAAAATAGGTGTATCCCACTACGATCAGAATCTTTTGACGAGTCTACATGTGTAATTTGAGCGCAATCCATACACTTACTATTTTTAGTAAGTCATCTCCAGAACAGGGCCTAAAATAGCAAGTGAGCGTAAAAGGAAAGTGTGAACAGGTTAGTTAGGCCATGGGGACCACATTGAGCAAATAACAAGTCTTGAGGAGTTGCTAATGTTTGAAAATCATGAGAACTTCAGAAGTCACTAAAAATGGAAAGCGAGGGTGAGCAAGACAAAAATTGCTGAAGTGTTCAAAATCCCCTTTATACATATGCCTAAAATAGCAAGTGAATGTAAAAAGAAAGTGTGAACAGGTTAGTCATGCCATGGGGACCACGTTGAGCAAATAATAAGTCTTGAGGAATTGCAAATGTTTGAAAATCATGAGAACTTCAGAAGTCACTAAAAATGGAAAGCGAGGGCGAGCAAGACAAAAATTGCTCAAGTGTTCAAAATCCCCTTTATACATAGGCCTAAAATAGCAGGTGAATGTAAAAGGAAAGTGTGAACAGGTTAGTCATGCCATGGGGACCACGTTGAGCAAATAACAAGTCTTGAGGAGTTGCAAATGTTTGAAAATCATGAGAACTTCAGAAGTCGCTAAAAATGGAAAGCGAGGGCGAGCAAGACAAAATTTGCTCAAGTGTTCAAAATCCCCTTTATACATACATTGAGGTTATGGTCTTCATGAAAAATAGCTAAGTTGTGAAAATTTGGAGCTTCCACATGAAAATGCATCCACGGGGGGTTAAATAGGGGTCAAATATTTTCTAAGGCATTGAAAATGAAATGTGAGACCCCCCCTCTTAGATGTGCCTTGGGACATAGGCAAAATGTGCCCATCACAAGGGGTCTAGATGTGCCCTAAGATAGGAGGTCTCCAATATGCCAAGGGAGGAGATGGAAATGTTCCTAAGCTTGACTTGAAAGTGCGTCCAACACTCAACACCTCATATGCGCCCATAAGAGGAATAAGATGAATAAAAATTTTAAGGAATGAAAACATAAGAAGACCCCCTCCCAAATGCACCATAAAGAACTAAGTCAAATGCGCCCTAAAAGGAAAGCTAAGTGTGCTCTGGAAGAAGAGATGAAAATTTTCTAAGGCACAAATGTGGAACACCCGCCCCCCTCAAATGTGCCTAGCACAGGTATGAGGATGCACCCAAAGAGGAATACATGAGGGGAAAATTCCTAAGGAATGGATGATAAAGAATCTCAAGCACCAGGAAAATATCCACCCAAGGCAAGGGGTAGAAGTGCGATCAAGGGAGATAGGCTATGTACGCCTAACACACAAAGTATAGATGTGCCCTAGGCACAAGGGAAAATATTCTAAGGAAAAAGGGATGGATGAGAACACCAAGGTCAATATGCGCCCAATCACACAAGGGGAAATATGCACACAAGCAAAAGATGAATATGTGCCTAAGGCATAGGTAAGAATGCACCTTAGAATGTAAGATGAAATGCACCCATGAAGGGCATAATAGATATGCACCACACTCACAAGATTCAAGTGCGCCTAACACACAAAGGTCAAATGCGCTTGGGAAGAGATGGAAATGCGCCCCTAAGGAGGAGATAGATATGCGCCCATAGCTCCATGGTAAGGATGCGCCAAAGGCATGATACCAAACACCAAGGTAGAGAATGCACCCAAGGTTAGGCCCCAAGGTCAAATGCACTTAGAACATGATTCAAAGTGCGCCTAAGACTAGATGAAAAATGCGCTCAAGGAGGAATAAGAGGGTAGATGAAATACTCTAAGACAAGAAAGCATGATACATGATGAAATGCACCCATGTATGGGGTAAAATTTTTAAAGTTGGAAATATTAAATGGTTTGAATGATGTCCCCACAATATTTGAGGTAACTAAATGTTACAAGAAGTTAAAGGGGAAAATTTGAACTTTGCAAAGGAAAGAATATTCAACAAAGTAAATTTTTATGACAAACGGGACCCGCTTGGGTGACAACTCGCCCATCACCTCTCCAAAATTGGAAATTTCCGAGTAGTGCGAAGATAAATTTAATGAATTTGCTAAAATAGATTCCCTCACGAATTAGAAGTATTCTTTTGAATGATTATTTAAGCCACGAAGTTTTCATTTATTCTCACCATTTGCAAGTACGAATTTTTGGCTCTAAGCGTGAGGAGAAGAACGTTGAAGTGAAGTTGTTGAAGTGAGCAAGTCAAATCAGCAAGCTACCTAAGGGTGAAAATTTTAAGTGCCAGAAGTAATACTATTGGAGAAGTGTTGAGGTTTGGAGTTCGAATTTTTAATGTTGAAACTCCATATTTTTGAATTTTTCTCCACATTTTGGCTATCGCGAGGTTATTTATTTTCTAGGTTTAAATTTTAATGCCTATCTTTTATTTTTGCAGGATGGCTGAAGTGAGTAGAGGAGCAGCTGTGAAGACCAACAAAGCTGCAGGCAAGGCCGCCAATGCTGAGTCAAACAAGGCCAATATATTTAGGTAGGCGATGATAAAGAAGTTGAGCAAAACATTTCTTCCAGAATCCAAGTTTACATCAAAGTTGGGAGAGTTGAATGATACAAATCTCGGTTCATAGAATCTTGGAGCACTCAGAGGTCGGATGTACGACCATCCTCCATCAGTCACGACACACCAAATTATGAAGAGTGGACTTTATGTTGCTGCTGGTTTTCCACCAGCTATCTAGTGTCTAGAGTTAATCTAGGAATGTGCCAACTGCTACAAGCTAGAGTGAAGGACTATTGTTTCCTTTGATGGAAAATTATTTTCCAATCTTACACCTAAGGCCATTGGAGAGGTGTTTTGAATCCCCACTTTTGATAGGATGGTATACAGAACGAGGGAGAGGGATGAAAGGAAGTACACCTCTACTTTTGAGAGATGCGCTAGAATGATAAATTTTGTTTGGATGCAGAAGCACAGGCCTCCTCGCACCAATCTCCCCAAGAAAATTATTTCAGATGATGTGAAGTAGGAGTTTTGTGATCTAATAATGATGCTCAACCGAGTGAATGGAAGTCCTCAATCATACATCTTCGAGTCGTGGATGTTCTTCTACATCGGGATTGTTCTAGAAGGGAAGGACTGTGTGGACTGGGCAAGAATGATAAGTGATAATCTGGATGAATGGTTCAAGAATCTAAGGAGAACTAAAACTGTTTTACATGAGCTCATATGTAATCTACATGCTGGCTCGAATAACTAAGTACAGGGGAATAACTTATAAGGAGCCGATTGGGTGTGGTACTAAGCAATTCAAAATCCCACAATTGCGCTTGAGCAACACCTCAAACTACAAAAGGGTGAATGATGCCTTCACAATGCACATAGCCAGGACTCTTCTGTGAAGGACTCAACAGAGGATATCAAAAGAAGCTCAGGAGTTGATCAAGGGATATGGATGTTGGTTTATCCAATTTCCAAACTTCACTTATACCAGGCTACAAGGGTTCACATCATATCCTTATAGATTACCAACATACCCCACAGATAGAATGGTGATGTTAGAGGTATCTAGGCAGCTCATTGCCTATGATAGAATTCAAAAAAAGAAGAAAGGAGGATTGGACTTCCCGATCATCATGGGGAATTCAAATGAGGTTTGTCCCTCCTTACAAGCAGCCAAAGAAGCTGAAGATGAGCTACAGTTTTTCCACCTCTCATACCACACCAGTAAATAGGATTTTGATCCTTATAATAATATCAGAATGGTGCAGGGTGTGGAATATAGGCACAAGGTGCACATTGAAGACTTTTGGGCCAATGTGGTGGATGATGTGGAGATTAGAAGAAGAATGTTTTCTAGAATACCCTTGAAAATGATCAGAGAATGTGAGGTTGTTCCAATTCTGGATCAGGTAGATGAGGACGTAAATGTTATGCAGCCAGACTATGAAATAGTAAGAAACACAGTGGTCCCACTTTCTAATTGGTCAAAACTGGAAATTATAGACTTAGATACATTGTGCATACCAGTTTTGGCATTAGTAGAAATTGGGTAGGAAGGAACATGAATAGACTTAAAATCAGATCAGTCCCCCTCACTTACAATTTGATGGGTGACCAAAGGCGGCCAATAGCTAGAAAAAGGAAATAGGTCACCCAAGCTTCAAAACCACGGAGATAAGTGCAGGTTCAGTAGGTGCCTCAAAGAATAGAGGAAGCATCATCCATGCCATCACAAACTCGCTCTTCGAGTGTGCGATAGGTCTCATTGTTTGCGAGCCATAGAAACAAATTGAACGAGGAGAAAGAGTTTCAGGAGGTGGACTAGCCACCTCTTAGGGAGGCAGATAGTCAAAGTGTAAACACTCCTAGGAAGAAAAATCAGCAAGAAGAAGAAGTAGAGACAGAGACAGACACCCGCTTACAGCAATTAATTGAGACGGCTTTAGAGGAAGAGACTACTACAAGGCAGGAGGTTCAAGGTTTACGAGAAAATACGCAGTAGATGGAAACTGAAGAACCCCAGCAGAATGTTGTTAGAGAAGAAGTGCATGGAGAGGAAAAAAGAGAGGAACAACTGCTTATCATTTGTGACTCGCCATAGGTAGTGCCTGATTGGCTCAGGGTCAGAATGAGAAGGGATCTTGTTGAGGAGACTAAACTGACAATTGAAATGGAGGAATTCCTCAGCAGAATCAATGGACCGCTGAAGAAGAAGAGGGTCAGAAATTTCTCGAAGATATCTACAGATAAGTCTAGTTCTCGCACACTCCATGTGACTGTTCCCAGGGTAGAATGTGACCGAGATGAGGCGATCTCGGAGAATTATGTGGTCACTACTGTGGAGTTGGGCCACCCTAGAGGAGCTCAAATAATTGAAGAATGTGATAGCTCCTATCAGGCTCTTAAGAATAGATTGCTCCGGAGAGAAGGGAAGTATAAAAGATTGAAGAAGGAGCATAAGACATTGATTGGCTATGTGCAACACTTAGTTTGTTTGTGTGGGAAAGAAAATCCAGCAGTTGATCTTCCAACTAAGCTTCTGAGGGAATCAGTCAGCAGCTTGGAAGATTTAAAGAAGATGGCTCAATAAGCAGATAAGTGGGTTGACAATGTTCGCGCGGAGGCAGAAAATTTCATAGAGGACCTTGCCCATTCTTTTCAGTAGGCCTCCAATATTCTGACACACATGGGTAATGTTGGTCTGACCTAGAGTGAAACCCACATTTATTAGGATAAAACTATCCCTCGCTTGGCAGCCTTAATGCATATGCCCATACAAACTCTGGTAGAAGGAGGAGTGATTTAGGAGGGAGATAGATATGACTTCCCCAATTGGTATTCCTTAGCAGTCATAGGTCGAGGCTTCTTCGATGTTGCTCAAGCAAAATTAGCTAGAGTTAGAAAGGCCATGGGAAATATTCAGGAGGGAGTCTTCAACAGGGCTTAAATTTGATGGTCGTATGACCGTATTTAGAGATTTTTTCCGTAGAATACAATCAAAATTTTAAGAAGATTGTATCAAACGAAAGGAGAGATTTTGGATAGACTATCAAAATTTATATAGAATTATAATGATATATATATATATATATTTGATTTATATATAATTTTACTTACACTAAGGTATATCATAATGTTTTAAGGGCACCTTTGAATAGATAACCGTCATTAAAAAATTTGTTGACAAGTAAGGTCAACCGTCAAATTTAAGCCCTGGTCTTGAACGCGCTTGAAGCATTATTTGCTACAAGACTGATTCTAGAGGAAGTGACTATGGATGGCTTGAAAAATAGATTGGAGCCTTTCTTTTCAGATATAAGGTCATTTTCCCAAGTAGATTTTGAAAATATTTTGACCTTCTCCAATATCATTCAAAGCACTCAAGATGCCTTATTTTCTTGGGGAAAAAATTGTACTCAGTAGGTGCAGGTAGTCATGGTGCTTGAATTTTAGCTTAATCATATTCCATCTATCTCAGTTCAGGAGGTTGAGGCAATATTGACTAGATTCATCGAGTTTGCAGTCAGAGAGAAAGAAAATGGGAACACCTTCCTAGATGATGACCTTCTAGATGATAGTGGGCATTAAATGCTCATAGTGGTGAAGGGAGAGAGTGGGCATTGTGTGCTCATTTATTACCCCACTCCTCCACTTTGTGGTCATTTTTAGGGAAAATCTTTAATAAGGCTTATGTGGCTCAATCTGAGTCGTTCATTGTAATTGAATCTGAGTCATCCATTGGACTGGGCCAGCTATAAAAGGGGTATCCCCTCTCATTTGTATGGAAGGAAGGAAATTTTTCAATTGAATTCTTTGTAAGAGACTTTTGTGAACACTACTATAATAAAAAGAGTTGTCATTGCTTGTGATTTCATCTTTTATTGTGGGTAGCTAGAAAGGAATCTTCATCCTTCCAATTAGCATAGAATCTTAGAGTAGAACTTAGATAGAGTAGAATAGATTTTATTTCATGCAAGTAGATGATTGTGGAATGTGGTGATTTATTTGAGCAAGCTTCGCTAGTCCATACCACTAGTGGGCTCACTGATAGTGGGTTCGCCTTGTGTGGTCAACTGGAATAGTTTGGACCTAACTTTGGTTATAATTTACATGTTGGTATGCATCGCCATGATGGTGTATTCATGTTAACTTGTAATCTGAATATCTCTAGTTCACCCCTTTGAAGATTGCACTAGTTTTGTGGAAGTTATCTAAGGTGAGGCAAAGCAAAGCTTGGTTGAAGTTTGTGAGATTTGACCGCCACATCCCGCGCCTAGGATAGATTAGAGCTTCTTTTTTTTTTTAATCTCTACAGCCATTCAAATTCAACATTCTCTGGTTAGTTTAGGAAACTTGAGCTTCAATGGTAAATCTTCTGAATCTTGAAATTCCCTTTCTCTCAAGCGAACAATTGTGTAAGTCCCCTTGAAATACCAGCAAATCACATCAAACCAATTGAGTCTACGTCCATTGCATGAAGGAACCTTGGAGTTGAATGCATGATCTTTCGCAATCTTAGCATGCAGGAGATTTTGATCAAGAGAGGATAGAGTAACCATTGGAAACTTTATTTTGTGTTGGTGTGGTCATAAAACACCCATCAACATGACTTTGGCAAAGAGGGTGCTATCAAGAAATCTGAAACTAGTGAAGAAGGCCAACAAGAATCTCATGCTGATGATGTAAAGGAGGAAGGAGGCAAGGGAAGTGAGGTACATTTTCTTTGCATATAATTTTCATGTTTCAACATTTTTCTATATGTTTGGAGTTTATATGTCTTTTTCCTTTTGCTCTACGATTTTGAGTTTAGGGTATCTTGGTACTGTTATATTTTGTCTTTGTAGAAGATAAGGACCTCCAATTTTTTGTTGGTTACTTAATCCAAATTTATCTTTATACTGAGAATGAATTATATGTATTGCTAGAAAGGTCTTGTGATACTTACAGTGATTTAGTTCAAGTATCTCTTGAAGAAAATGACTTTGGATTTACTTTAATTGTTTCATACAATTTTATCTACTTAATATGAACTTAGAATGTTTACACCACCATGCCATAATAGATAATGTTTTGCATCTTCTTCATCCACCTGTCTATCACCCCGTCTGTACAAAAGAACAGGAATTCAGAGAATTAAATCCTTGCTAGACATGTCCGCAATAAAAGAAAATAAATATTATTTTAGGGAAATGAGATGATATAAAAAAGATATGTTACTCTCAATACGGTGAGGTGTTTTGAGTAGAATTTTCTTGAAATCAACATTGGGTAGATTTCCCACGCCATTAGTGGTGTGATAGTGATCTTTCTTGAAAGGAGGCCTAGGCGGAGGAGGCAGGGGATTTGAACTTGGAACCTTGTTCTCTACTGTCATATTCTCTGCTCAAAATGTGAGCCTCGATATAGATGAGGAGTTGAATGCTTTTCAATCCAACTCAAAATAAAAGAGAATTTATTGAATTTAAAAAGAATTCAATTCGATAAAATATAATCTGATTTGATCTCAGGTTCAAAATTTGATTTGATCTTAGGTTAAATGCATTTGTAATTCAAGTTGACTAAAAAATTGATTGAAAAGAGATCCTGCTGAGACAACTTTTTCAGTGAAAGTTGCGATAGAACAACATTGTAACTGGTAAGTTGTTTTTGGGTAGCAGTATTCAAGCAAATAGGTAGTAGGTTTTGTGGCATGAGACAACATCCCAACTCAAAGCTCACAACTAAATATAGCCTATTGGCTAATAAGCAAAGCTTAGCTTACTTAAGGGAAAAGTACTTAGAGGAAGTTAAGGTGATTGATTTGTTGTAGCTATATGTTCACAACCTTAAAAAAATTCACTAACTTAAAGGTTGGAGGTGGCCAAGTAAAATTGACTAACTTAAAGGTTGGAGGTGGCCAATTCCATGACATTGATAGATAAAACAACCAGATGAATGATCTAGTTGAAGGCTCATAGGGAAATGAAAAACTTGCATGAATGTCTAGAAAGGACATCTTCTAGGAACTTTCTAAAATTAACAATAATACTCTCATATCGATGGTTAAGGAACTTTTGAAGCAACCAATCAAATGTAGAACTTAGGCAATGGAGAGCAGGAGGGGCTTCTGGTAACAAGGCATATAGAGAAGATGGATATAGCTTCCGTTGAAATTGAGGCAAGATACTCAAATTTAGTTATTATTGGAAGATCATGTGTGGCATTCATTTCAATTTACATCTTGTTGAAGAAAACCATGTTATCACCCAACTCATATTTCTTTACATGTGGTTGTATCTATTTAGATAAAATTAGTTTTGAATCACTTTGAGAAAATATGGTATAACTTATTGGCTTGGAAGTAGAAGTTCAATGGGTCCTGAGAACCTTTGAGTGATACGGCCGACAGTCCATTTTTAGTCAAATGTTCATATACAAGAAGCTGCAGGCGCTAACCCATAAATAGTGAATGGTTGCTACTTCAAGCACTTTGTTATTGGAGTAAGTCTGATAAGCTTGACTTGGATGTGCAGTATGCCAAGTTTTCCAAGGACTTGGAAGTGATTATAAGACAAGGAATTCTCGTATTACAGCATAAGATGGGGGTTCGAGAAATCCTACTCATTTAAGGAGTAGCCATGTAAAATGCAATATTATTGAACGAGAGATGACATGTGTGACCAAATAGCTGGAATATCATCTGGGAGCATGGCTGGAAGGTTACAAAAGAGCCACTCATTCTATTAGATAAGGAAGCTTCTTTAGACAGATTAGAGTTTTCCATCAGGATTAGTATTGATTCAAAGAGCAAAATTTATACTAACACACTTAGTATTTATAAACATATGGAAGTGACCATTGGTAAGAGTACTTGTAATGCTCCCTTTGTAATTAATTCATTTTTGTGGACCCAAGAACCCATTCCCATATTTTCCATGGGATAAGGGGGAGTTGTTACTGAACTAATTTTAATTGTTGGCTTCAAATTGATTATTAATTGGCACAACTAGTAAAATAGGCCATTTAAATAATGAAATATTATTAATTGTTGTAAATTTGTAATTGCCCAAAATGGGGCATGAGAATTCTTAATGAGGACATAATGTAACCCCCAAGGCATTTGGCATCTTCATTATGACAGATTCTATGACAAATTATTAATGATGAGTTACAAATCAGCATACATGAGAAGTTATAGTTGGCAATTATGTCAATGGGGCAATCAATGAGTTGGCAATTTGTGGGAGAGTTACAAAAAGCTAATTTTTAGGAGAATTTGACTAAATTAAATAGTTATTATTTTTTTTTGAGATATGGGCATGGCACATTAGAATTTAGGCACCCAAATTAGGCCCTTTCATCTCTATTTATTCTAGGTTGCTTCTTTAGTTTTTATCATCTTATAAATTAATTAGTTGTCTTCATAGCTTGAGCATTTTGTTTAACTATCAAATTCAAGGACAAAAAACCCTTGGATTCAAAGATTGGGGGACGAAACCCCTTTGGTTTCCTTTGGGGCAATTTCATTTAGAAGTTTCCTCTATGTAGAAGGATTGTTGACATTTTAGTTTTGCAGGATTGTGTGGAAGCTCCAGAATACAGTAGATTATTTTAGATTACTTGTTTGTATTTCTGCAATTTTAATGTATTTCAGTATATTGCTGCATATTTAATCAATAATAATCAGCTCCAACATATGTGAAATATCCCTTTTTCTATGCAAATATTGTCTATTTTTGTGGCTTATTCTCAAGAAGAAATTGGAATATATAATTCAATATTTATTTAGTGTTTGCTCTCACGTTGCGTTCATGGGATCTTGGTGACCAAAAAGTGATAAATACTTCATATTTGTGATATATGCAATTCAATATTTATTCACCATATGCTCTCATCTCACCCTTACAAGATCTTGGTAATCATAAAGTGATAAATAATATTTTATATTAAATTTGTGTGGTCATTATACTGCTAATATGATTAAGCCTTGTGACAACTAAGCAACATGATGACTAGGATAAAACTATCGGAAACTTGGCTTTAGGAAGTTCATTAGCACTTAGTGTTACAAATGCATGGAAAAGTAAGGAATTAAATTCAATGATGCATTCAATAATGTCAATTGACAAAAAAATGATGATGTGTTCCTTTGAGTTTTATGTGAACATAATATTGTTCTTATATGTTTGAGGCATTAGCTATTAAAATAATATTAAATGATTATTAGAAGATAAGGCTTACTGTTGTAATTAAGTCATCTTAGTGACTTAAGTGAGTTCACTACTTTTTAGTTTTATCTTCCAAACTCTCTATAAGGTAGTGTTTGTCAATGTAATAATTTATCTTGATATCTAATAGAATATTAAAATATTGTGTTCTATTTTGTTTTACAACATGGTATTAGAGCAGGGAGTCACAAGAAAAGAAGTTTTATCACGTGGGAATAATTTGTGAGGGTTTCAAAGGTTAAATCATGGGTTCTTTTTTGTGTGGATTATCTACAAGGAAAAATTGTGGACACCAAAGCAAATTAGATGGTAGGGTTTTTTATTCAAAAATTATATCATTTTTTTTTGTAAAAATCATACCTCTATTGTAATTGATTTATCATGCACCTATTCTATGTAAACTCACGACTATAATATTTATTAGAAAAATATAGGTAAATTTTGTTTAAAATTGAGTTTTTATAGGGTTTTCTAAGCATCTTGTTTGTTCCAAAAATCGTGTGGGGTTCTTGGAGGTGCCAAGGAACTATCCAAAAATTGCGATATGATTTATGAAATAAATCGTAGGCTAGAAAAAATGTGAATTTCTTTTGATCATGATGTTTTTAAAGGGTTTCTTTTGTGTGGATATCTTTGTCAAAAATCACAGGTTTTTTGTGTTTTAAAAAAACCATGACCTAGGTTTTTTGTTATGAAATTCTAGATTTTGAAACCTCTTTTCAAAACTCTACAACATGGGTTTCATTGGTTCATGGCTAGGGCACCTAAATCAGCAATGGCTAGGTTTTTTATGAGGGTTAACTCAATGCCTTTTGTTTCTACTCAAACTGGCAGCTAGAATTCTATAGCTAGGGCAAGTGAAACTTGGAACTAAGGTTTCCAAGCCAACATCTAGGGTTTGTGCCAATGTTAGATACTTGATAGGGGATTGATAACAAGGAAATTTGTTAGAAGTATGTGCTAGGGTTTGAGAAGAGGTTAAAGATGTTTTTTTTTTTTTATTGGGCCACATTGGGCCTATGTTAGAAAGAAGAAACGACTTTTTCCTTGGGTCTTGACAATGCAGGGAAGATCACTTTGTTGCAAATGCTTAAAGTGAAAAATCAACCTACACAACAGAACAACGCTAATGAAGTTAGATTGAATGAAAGAAGGAGATGCATACTTCCAAGGGGTCATACTTTTGCAATGAGGGAGGTAGCATTGACTCTAATAATTACATTTGGTGTCCTTTTCAGTAATGCTGCTCTAAATGACCAACATAATGAAGATGGAGTAGACTCAGAAGGTTGGAAAACCATGCACTTTGCCTATGGGTATCGTGAAGTAAATTGTGTTGAGGTACTTATTGAAGCTAATGTTGATACACTTTGTCACCATGTTGAAGATCCTTCAAATGTTATGCCAAGGTGAATGATGAGTTGCACATATTTTAAGAAACACTTTGAAGACATGAAAGAATCTAGTATAGATAAAGCTCAAAACTGATGGTTTCCTAGTTATCTTGGGATTTTGTGTATTTTGGGAGTCATAACCTTATGAGGGTCATGACACAATTTGATGGAGCTTTTTGAGTGTAGCTCAAAATGGAATGTTGTCCAATGGTATAGGAAGTCCGTGGTTTGGGAGTTGGGGAGGTGGTAATTTGGGAACTGGAGAATTTAGCTTGGGAGCTATGCCTTTACGAAGGTTACGAGGCAACTTGATGGAGGTTTTCTTGCTGTATAGTTTGTTTTCAAAGTAAAGCTTTTTGAAGAATGGAAAATTCATGGTTTAGGGTGTTTCTTTTTTTAGTTTGATATGCTTAGTTAGTTTTCTTCGGTTTTTAGTGCAGTAAACCTTAAGAGGGCGTATTAGAATAATATTAAATGATTATTAGAAGACTAGACTAAATTATGTAATACAATCACCTTAGTGACTTGGTTGAGTTTACTATTTTTAGTTTCATCCTTCAAACTCCATATAAGGAGTTGTTAGTCATTGTAATAATTTATCCTAATTTCTAATAGAATATTAAAATATTGTATTTTATTTCATTTCACAACATTAGCTAGTCTCTTATATGACTCCCTTCATGCTGATTATATTGTACATGACTATAAAATGGACCATTTTTTCATATCAATAACCATCATTATAACTTTTAATTCTTTTATATTGCTTTTTTTGGTAGGTAAAACATATATTATTAACGTATTTAGAAACTTGTTAAAAACATTTAAAAATCATACCTAATAGCTTGCAACTGATCTTTAAGGATATGTGCCTTCATGCTATATGTCATCTTCACCATTAGCTTCAAGATTTCTCCTAAACATATAGACATACTGAGACACCTAAACTTCTTTGTGATGATGTTGCACAATTCTAATACATGCAATTGTTTTGTAAAACTTTTAGAAAATTAAAAGTAGAGGAAATGGGTCAATATGGTTAAGTATCATGTAAAATACCAAGGCATCATGTCACCTTCTAACCTTGTATGTTAATGCATTATGACTATTCTTTCTTATTTGTTGATATGTTGATAACAAGGTAGCAACAAATAGGCATTTTGTAACACATTTGATTTCTTAGGTTGTGTACAAAATTTTAGTGTTGTAAAATCTTGCAATTTGTAGTTTTGACATGTTATCTTCTCCCTCTTAGTTGTCTCTTGTTGTTTAGTGCATTTTGAATATATCATCTCATAAATCACTCCCATTCATAACACATTTGAACCAATTTAAGTATATTGTCTCTTGGACATCTATGGGCCTCAAATTAGAGTATTTCAAAGCTGATTGTATCTCTTTCTACATTCTAGTAGTATTACGCTTCGCTTGAATCCTTGTAGTTTGTATGCCTACTTGTATGAGGTCTTAGTACAAGAATCTTCATCTTAAACTTTGAATCCTTTATTATACATTTACGATCTCAACATATGGAAGACAAATCTATATACCAAAGACACCAACTTTGAAATGTTTAGGAAGATAGAGAGCACTTGGTGTTGACAAAGAGATTGATTAGAGCAACATTATGTGTGAGTGAGAGTGTGAACACTAGTAGAATTTGGAAAATAAATGACTATGTGACTAAACATTTTAGTCACATGACTAAAACTTTTAGTCAAGTGACTAACACTAGTAGTATCTTGAAAATAAATGACTAATTTGGTCATTTATAAGTGACTAATTTGGTCATTGGGTAAAATAACAACTAAATGACTAAATAAATGACTAATATCAGACAAATAAAATGACTAAATATATGGCTAAATTAATGACTAAATAAATGACTATTACTCCTCTATTTTTTTTTCTTTCGAATTTGATCATAATCCATAGAGCTAATTAAGCCCTCCTCATGGGACCCCTACCTAAGCGGGCCATTTGGCCACCTAGGTTGCTTAGTGCACCAAAAATACCTATTGTGTGGAAGGCTTTGCCTCTCGGTGCAGTCTTAAGGCCTTCACATATTTTATAAAAAAAATTATAAACATTTACATTCTTTAACTTTAATTACTCATTATGTTAATATTTTTAACTATGATTTGAAGCCAGTTTGATTTTCCTATTATCAAAGAGCAATTGTGGTCAATTTCACTAATAAAATATGATTTAAACAATCCAATTGCAATAAAAATAAAGAAATTGATTCACTTCTATCTTCGCTTGCTAATATACTCGACCATCTTAATAATGCGAAATAGAAATAACAATTATGATCGCTTTTGGTATGCAAAAAAATTCTCTTTCAAGCTTTATGTTGTTAATTATTTTTTAAAAATAGAATTATTTAATAATCTATGAAATCAATTGTGTGTGGATCATTTTTATAGATGTTATTTTTTATACAAGTTTGAACTCTAGTAATTTTAGGAGCACATCATGCTTATCTTAATTTTCACAACCTGAATTAAAATGACAATGTAGATAGATGAATTTTTTTCCCCTAGAAATGAAGATTAATTTTTGCATGCCTTCCACACAATAGTTTTTTTTGGTGCATTTTAGCAATAGGTATTTTTGGTAGAAAAAATAAAAAATAAAAAAAGGTATTTTTGGTGCCTTGGTCAATCGGGTCATGTATGCATTTGGAGGGAATCTTAGGCAATTGAATTTTGGCATAAAAAATTGTGATTTCACGTTAGAGGGAAGTTTCAAAGTTTAATCAATAATTTGGTGTTTCAGCTCCCGCGTGCGTTTGAAGGTTTTCCAATTGCAAGTCTGACGAAGGAAACAACCATTGAATGCAAAGTGTGGTGGTTTCCATTTTTGTAATTCTAGAGCTTGTTGAGCAGCATTTTCTAAGTTGCAACACAAGTATCATTCAAGAAAGGGCAGAACATTAAACAAGGTTACAATCTAAAGGTAAGTGGAAATCTTGAATCCTAAAACCTCATGCTGATCTTCATCCTTTATGACAGTGATCCTGATGTTGCATATACCATTCTGTCTTTCCATTGCTTCATTGTTGTTACAATCTTGTGCTTTCACTAATATAATGATAATGCTCTTTGAAATTGAATGAATCTCATTGAATTTGATCCATTTTCACTCTATTCCATGGTCTTTTACATCTTCTTTGTGCATGATATCAGGTCACATGGCATTCATAACAACTACTATTATCTCCTTCATTTTTCTATGATCCTCTAACACTCATATGCTTTGATATAACAATGATCATTTGCAACTATTTTCCCTCTATATATTGTCTTTTATTCCTATCCCTTGCATTCCTTGGACTACTGTTATCATGCATTGAAAATTGGAACTCTTTATTCACTGTATTGATAACTCATTGGCACTATCATTATTTGTATTCATTGCTATCTTATGATGATTTTTCTTCATAGTCAATCCTTAAAATCATTGTTATGATAAAAACATAATTTTTCTCTTTTGTTTTTACATTATGATCTCATTGCTTTGAACCTTGTGCTTTGTGATTATCACATCTTTGTTACAATCTCTTCAAGGACTGACTTTCTTTCTCTATTGACTACAAGAGACCCCTTTGATCTTACAACCCCAAGCCTCTTAAAGAGAACTTAGAATCAATTGGCAACAGTGAACAAAAAACCATCATAGCTAATTTCATTTCTTTTCCAAGATAATTCAATGAAAATATAATGGAAAACACACATCACTTTGTGGGGTAGAGTTTATTTGATTTGAAAACCTACCTTCAATGTCCAAGTCAAAAAGTTAGCCTACCAAGTTTGTGTCGAGTCCTCCAAGTCTTAAGTCAAAAATCAGCGTGCCAAGACTGTTTTACGTCCAAGTCTCGTATCTATGATACAAGTATGATAAATTTTTGAAAATACTGTACACAATTGTATGATACAATGCATAAATTTTTACGCTTTCTCATTATATCAAAAGCTTCAAACTACAACTCATAGAAATTAGAAATGAGTTATAAAAAAACTTATTGTCAAGTACAATTTGCTCCAAATCAAAATTGCATTATCCAATTTACATAATTTTATGTTTAACTAATTTTTGTGGGAAAAAACACTTAGTGTACAAAGTAAATCAAGAGTTTCTTTCCAGGATTTCAAAGGCCTGTTGTTCACAAGGCCAATAAGATCATTATTTACCATAGCAGAAACCACCTGCACTAATAGTGTTAAGTTGGAAAATATTCCATAGAAAGAAATATAATTTAGATAAATAGAGCTAGTTAGCCTTCTAAAATCCAGATAGTTGAATACAAGAAGGATGGTAAAACATAAAACATTAAAAGACTTTAAGACATTGAAAATTCCATGCAAATAGTATAGAAGCATAACATTAAGATAGGAACAATTCATTTTTCTTAAATATTCATCACAATTTTTCTCCCGTAAAGAACTCCCCTCGACATGAGCAATGAGAAGTGCATTTTCCATCTTGTTTACTGACAAGAATTGCATGACTACTCCCTTATAATCACCAACAACTAAAGAACTTTGAATGGCTTCATCGCATTCTTAGTATTCAGTTGACCCTTTAGTAGCTTCATGTTGCACCTCTTCTCCATTGCCTAGGGTATCCTTCCCAACAACAAAATCATTTTCAGTGAGAGGAAGTGAGGAATCTTCTTTCGGACTATGAAAATTATCAAAAAGCTCCTCGCCATTGTCTCTAGGGGATGTAACATCTTGTCCATCTTTTGACTGAGCTAATGGATCTAATTATGTTGTATCATCAACAGTGACATTGTTGATTATTTCACTACTAATATCATGAATGTTGGAAGATTGAGCTTCATGTAAGTCTTGATTCTTTTTTTACTGCACTTGAAATCCAAGGTGCTCAAGTAGCTTTGTCCTAGCATTGCCTTCATCTTCAAACATGACTCTTAGGAAATTCCATGTCTCCCTCTCTTCTTCCAAACTAAATCAATGCAGAAACAAAAAATTTGCAAGTGAAACAATACAAATTAATGTAAATTTTTATTAATCCCATTCAAAAAGTATCCACAAATAAGTAACTGAGAATCCTGAGACTTCTTATTGTACAAAGCTCACAATGATGATTTTTCACCACCTGCTATTGCAGCTTCAAACTTTGTTGAACGAAGCACCAGGCTATCCTTGGTAATGAGATTGTGTATATATACCTATGAAAATAGCAGAAAAATAAGACAATATATCATCTTAATGACATGTACCAAAGAATAAATTGCACTCTACTTCAGAAGATCCAACAACACTCTATAATGTTGTACCAAGACGAAATGAAGCAAGCTTTCTTCCAAATCCAAAACTGACACCAACTAGTCTCTTCAACCACTTAGGAGCTTTCAAGAGTGGACCTAAAAAGGGAAAAACAAAAAGATAGACATCATGTATTTGCATACAGGATCCCAATTCATTGAGAAAATATTATAAGTGAGATTCCTAATTCTTAACTAAGTCATGTATGGTTATCACATAAAGCAACACTTACCACCCACTTTATGTTTGAAAGAAATTAAAGCACTATACTTGGGTTATTCACAGAGAGTCATTAGTCAAGTAGTGTAGGAAACAAATCATGGGCATATCAAACCAGTAGAGCATAGATAGCAATAGTGATCATGCATAAATCTCATGAACAGATTTGCATCAATTAAGATAGACATATTTCGACAATGAGAAAAATCTAAATGAAATAGACCTACCTTCCTAACACTTTCACTTCTACCTGTGATTTTCATTAACAATGAAGGTATATGTAGATTGGGAAGGTACTATTGGGCTCTAAAGGCCCCTTATTGTGTGATTAAACAATACAAACAATTGGGGAAATGCCATTATATGTAATGACATAAGTTGAGTTTGAAGGTATTGTTTGATTCCAATTCAAACAATGGAGGCTCTTGTTGAAATCTACTTCTACCTTCTCATCATGGCAAGGACAATGAGATGTAGTTAAACCATGGAATTCATGCATATATTTTGATGAAAAATCATGGGCCATCATCACTAGTGTTAGGTCTTGAAGTGCAGGATTTAAACCATAAGGGGGTGCCAATCCCTTAATACACCTTTGGCCCATGAACAAGGTAAGCAGGACTGATTACCTTCTACTCTTCAAGCTCTTCTAGACCTAGGTGGGTATACCTAAACAATAAGGGAGATTTTCAGATAGATATGGTTCCTAGATTGAGCATTCTACTTACTATGGCATGTGAGATGAAGCAGATGCATAGTTTTAATGTCTAAATACTAGTGAGAGTAATTGAGAGTTCAAGTTTGTGAGTTGTATTTTGTATGTAATATCTAATTATTACCAATGCCTACTTCTATTGGGTGGACAGAGTGGAGGGATGAATGATGATTTTGGAGATTGGGTTCTATAATATAGGTAGATTCAGTCTTCAGCTTAACTTGAATAGTTGGGAACTTTGAATATTTGCACCTTATGAAAACGTGCAAGTATGCCAGTTATTTGGACTTTTCTTAGTAATCCTAGAGATATCCCCTTATGCTACTGTGAAGTTGTGAAAGGATTTAATTCAAATTTGAAAGGAAACCAATTAAGACAATCTATTCAAAAGGACTTTAATCCAAACAGGAACCTATCAAATTTGATTTCTTAAAAGGAATTTTAATTCTTCTGCACACCAAAAAAAGTCAACAACGTCACACAACTACAAAAAATGTGTATTGACAAATTAAATGTATTTCCACACACTCAATTTGAATAACATAAAAATCCACTTCAGAGATAGCCAAATAACATATAAGCATATAAATCCACACAACAGTTGAACACTTGAAAGAAAATTAAAAATTATACATAACCTTCTCCATTATATTTATCTTTGAATAATATGCATTATAACAATAGTTTCTGATATGATATGGATGATCTATTTGGGTCTTGGTCTCTCTTATATATGTGAGAAGCAACAAGCTACAAACCCGTTAGAAAAATTCATGTTGTTTGATAACTAAACATAATTAAGAAAAAAAAATATTGCAGCAACTAAATGCACTGATTCGTTAATCTCCAAGGAGAAGCCTGTGACCACCTAAGATCTGTTCAAAGCTTCTACTCCATGATATGGTGCTCATGTTGTCGTCTAACTCCTTTCATCCTGATGGTTTCCCTATTGTGTCTAGCGTATCCATAGTTTGGTTGAGGAATAAATTGAATGTAGAGAGGTGATGGATGTATTCTTGTTCAGCACAAGTATCTGCATTGGAGATCACCTCTCTCATATCATACTCCCTATACATCATCTTCTCAAGCTGGTTGTGATTATTTTGTAAAATCATATCCTTGTCATTGATCTCTTGTAATGCAACATTCAGAATTGCATTAAAATACTCCTTCCAATCATCATATTCTTGAGGATTTCCCATATCATCATAGAGTGTGAGAGTCAAATTGAAGCACTCAAAATCCTCGATGAGCCTATTATGATATCCATTGTATGCTTCTACCAATTTTTTATGTTTCTACATTATCTACCTTTCAAGATTTGCTTGTCTTGAAGCTCTTGTCTCTTTTTTATTATTCTCCTCTATTGTTGAGAGTACCTATTTAAATTTCCTCCAATATTCATCTGCACATTTCATCATCTTATTGAATCTTCCCTTGATCATTTTGGATGCAGTATTATACTTGATGGTTTTGACTTCCTTCTCCAACTCTTTACATTTTTCCTAAGATTTCAGGTGGCACTGCTTCCAATAAGTTGTATCATCCATTGCATCCAATACTCTCTTATCTTTCTCAAGCCATGGGGAATACAATTCTGGTGTGGAAGAGGAAGATGATCTTTCTCTTTGATGTGATAATTCCTTCTTCAACCTGTCATTTTCTTTAACCAGCTTATCAATATGTGCCTTGGTAAACTTTTCCACAATGACATTTAACTCTGCTATCTCCATGGGGTTGGTATCCCCTACTCTTTGAACCAAGAGATGTCCAAACATTTGGTTTGGATTATCAATCACAGTTGGTCTTTTGTCATGGGGGTACAGTGACCAAATAAGCAAGCTGGCCTCATTTGGATTATATCTAGATCCTGAATACATCTTGTCACTTTCTTCATCTATTCAATTCATTGGTTTATCTCCTCTCTTTCTGAAACTATCAAACACAATTGTAGAGCTTATATCCCATTTGGGAAAAATTAATACTCCAGCTTCTTGGAGTAACTCTCTCCCTCTCTTAGGAGTGATGGAATCCATCTCTTTGTCTATTTCTTTTTTCAATTCTTTCAAAACAACAACTTCTCATTCAGGAGTGACATCCTGCATCTTTTGTCTCATTTTATTGCCTTTATGTTTGTAAACAAATGATCTAAACTCAGGAGACTTAACAAAATCTCCATCAAAAATGAACTCTTGTCCATCCTTGACCCTAACATTATCTAATAATTCATCTAATGCTTCAAATCTTACAACATTTTGTTCCTGAGGAGGCTCATACTGTAAAATTTCAGGAGCACTTATTTTTTGTACTTTCTCTTCCTCATCACTCTCCTCTTCTTCACTCATATCAGTATCTACAAAAAAACTCACATCAAGAGTTGGTTGTGAAGGGATATAATCTAAGGGCTCTATATCTTCATCCTACACTCCTGAATAGGTTACATGAGGGGCATCAAAGAAAAATGAAGGCACATTCTTTACTACTTCATTCATATGAGCAATGAGTTGCTCAATCCTTGCTAGAGGATCCTATATTTCGCCAAATGCCTTTGAATAAGATGGGACATTTCTTCTTTTCCATTCCTCTGCAAGCATAACCCTATTATATGCAGTCATTCTTTTAGTGGTAGAGGCTTCATCATGGTTTCTTATTACATCTTCAACTAAGAATACATGCTCATATCCTGATAACACCTGTGATAACCTTGCTTTGTGAGTAAAGCCTTCTGCATCAAAATTTTTCCTTTTGTTACCTAGAGGGAGGTTAAACTATGCTAATTTAGCATCAATTTCCTCATATCCCTCATTTTCAACCACTATAAAGTCTCCAAAACATAAGGTATTGGGAATGATCGATTGTTTGTTGTGTCCTTCGAGGTTTTTGGAATCAGATTTTTCCAATTGCCTCACAATTTCTAAGTAGGAAATTCTATCAGGAACTACTCGTGGCAACAAGTGTAGATTTCCTTCAAACCCATAAACCCTAATCACTATGCAATTAGGAAAAGCATACCGGTCTCCCCAGTTATGATCCACCTTTTTCCTTGGGTCATTTCCCTTTTGGTCTTAGAAACTTTTTCACTTCTAGGGATAAGTTATAATCACGCAAATATCCCAACCACTCCATTAATGGTTTCACAAAAAACTCCTCAAAATAAAGATAATGAGATCTACCAAATCGACTATCCCATAGTGAAGTCCACATCTATATAGGTTTGAGGTTCACATTTTCATTTGTATCTTTTATTCTTAATTCTTAACTTCGGACCCTTCTAACATGTCCCTCGTGCATGAGCAAATGCATGAATATAGAATAATGTTTGAAATGAATATATTCACTATTTTTTTTAATATTTTCAAGCTCCCAGTTTAGGTCATTGGCCAAGTATCTAGCATAATTGATTGACCTGGCATCATTGCTTTGTATGTCTGCAACTAAGACCATTGGGGCAATAGACATGAGGGGTAGGACCTCTACCCCCAAGACCTGACCAGCTGAATAATAAGTGTATTTAAAATATCCTTCAAACAATTCCTCATGAAAAGGAGGGTTTTCATTACTCGAAAACCTCCTAAGTTGGCCTCCTTCATTCTTAGGCCTATGCAAGGGTAGTTTTCATCATTTGTAGCTAGTATCCATATGGTGATACTCTATCAAGAGATCTCTAATTCTGAATGGCCAGTTCATAGGACACTCCAACTAAAACACATTAGAAATTAAATCCTCAGAAATAACAAGCATGTCAGCCCCATTATGTGCTTGGATAGTTCTCCTCTTAGGGTCATGTCTACTAGCTAGAGCTTTAATTAATTCTACATTTACGAACACATTGGGCACCATGAGTCTTCCCAAGTTCAACCTCCACGGGTTGCAAACTGGCTGAAACCTAAATTGTTTCCTGTAATGAAACATGAAAAGCTCATACCCACGTCATGGTGTCCAAATATCCCCCAAGCCTTTATGTTTATCTAATAATCTATCCATTGAAGGATTCATTTGAGCAACCCTCTTGGGTCTTGGCCCTGACCTAGGGCATTGATCTATCAGCTCTTGATTCAAGAGTCTCATCTCAGTTTTTTGTTTCTTATCTTTGGGTTTTTCTACATTTTCCTCCATTGTTTGAATTCTTAATCCTTTGAAAAATACATCTTATTAGCCGGGATTGGTGTACTTACTTGGGTCTCGCCTCCACTGGTTTTTTCTACATGAGAACTCCTAGCTTTTCCTTTTTGCTTCTATCCTCAACCAAATCTTCTAGACTGTGCAACAATTATGCGATCAACTTGTGATATAATTCACTTCAACTCTGGCTCATAAATACACCAACCTTTTCAATCTTGTCATCAGGGGGAAGCATTTATTTTTAAATATCTGGACGATTCCTTAAGATGTCACATCAGTTAGCAATCAATCATCATCACTGTATTAGCAATATTGCAATCCTTATTCAACCGATAACCACCCTCTCCACTGATGAACAATTTTTCTTTGGTCTATCAGCGGGAAGCCAAAATATATTACCCCAATACACATTAATTCCCTCGATATATAATAATTCTTGATAATTTATACATATCAGGCCATCAGGGGAATGTAGACATTCATTCCATCGATGTTCATGTGTTACAATGATGTGCTTACTTTTGTTGACTCTATCGGTCTATTGGGGGGAACGCCTTAGGAGTTAGCCCGATAGGGTGTTGTTACATCGATACTAGGTTATGAACTGTTTTCATCGAGCCATCAGTGAGGCTATGATGGGGGTTCCACTGATGATGCATTTTTAGGCCTATAGTGCTAATTTTTACTTAGGAAAAATTATGGAGTCTCAAACTTATTTATGGGTGTGACAATTTGGCAATGTGGGCTACAAAATGGATCTTGTCACACAAATTTCAACAATTTGTGTTGATCATAAAATTAAAATGTGATGAATTTCTGTGGAATGTGGAGGATTGGTGGGTGGAGGCTAGTGAAAAATGTGAAATTTTTTAGTTCTAACAACTAGCACAATGAAAAATAACATGCATAGATCATACAAAAAAATAAGAGAGAATAAGAATCAATAATGGATAACTGAATAAAGCTTGTTGTCTCCAAGAAGACAAATACCACATATATATGGTGTTCATTACCTAGCTTGACCAGATCAATGTTAATCCTTTAATTTATAATATTCTTTACAGTATCCCCATGTTACTACGGTTCTACCAAAGAATTATGACAAGGCGAATGCTAGTTCTTCAATAATGAAGATACTATTTCAAGCTAGTTGCAAATTTGCAATGGTTGAAAAAAATCTTTGTTAGAGAGACAAATGAATCTCCTGGCATTTCCCATGATTGAATAGGTTGTGCTACATTTGAAACTGCTAATGCATGCATATCTACTCAGTCGAATTGTCCAAAGTACTTATGCAGGAACCAACTCAGTTCTTTTCTGGACAACATATACATCGCATTCACTGAGCACACCTCCCACACCCTCCTATAACCACAATTTTTAGGGGATTTCTCATGGTAATTTGGAAGAAAATTTTGGAGACACTCTTATAAATAAAGCATGACTTCTTCATAGATTTTTGTAAACATTTAAAATCCTTATCCCCAGAGCCACTCTACCAAATAGAATAAAATTATAGAAAGTAAGGATATATTTTCCAATTAAAGAATTACTCCAAAATATTACCTGATGAGCCTCCACCAAACACAACCTCTCTGGAATCCATTTGACTGTAGGCCTGAAATGGATGCACATCAAAAGAGACAAACCCAAATTAATTATAAAGATGTTCCTTATGAATAAAAAGGAACATAGCTAACTTACCAAGGAAAAAACATAGTAGCATCTGGCATGTAATTCTAAGTTAGGTGAACCTAGAGATAAGCTTGTCAAGAAATACTTGCAACATGCTGAAATACTTGTAGAAGATATATATCATGTACTTCTAAGAGATTATTTTGAACACAAACACTTGTGATCCAAAATCAATTTTGAGTGTATGGCTATGTTAAGTTTGTCCTCTTTGACAATTAGACAAAATACTCTTGGCCTTCAACTCACTTATATATAATAAATCCTTATGTCACATTTACATTAATTGATTAACACCATATGACTATTACTGGTACATTTAAATATTTTGTATCACCTCCACTCATTCATGACCCACAATGAACATTACATTCTAGCGCTCACCATAATGTTATCTATGGATCAATCTACTTTCAAGGCTCAATCATGTTTTGGCTTTAAGCATCTAAAATTTGACAGATCCACACCAATCTAGATAAACATCTGAACTTATATATTAAGACTCAAAAGTCAAATATCATAAAAACAAGTAAACAACTAAAGACTCAAATCTTATTAGCATGGGCACTTTCAAGTTTTACTTTCATAACATAGCCAATGCAGAAGAAAGAAATACAGAAAGCAACTCAAAGGGATATGAAAGTACAAGTTACATGAGTAACAACCATGAAAACAAACCAAAAAAATAGTTGTATTAGCTGAACTCAAAAACATATTATAAGTCAAAGATGGCAAACCTTTAAATGCTATTTATCTAGTGGTTTACATAACTTGTGTATATTTATAAGTAAGACAACTTGTAAAATGTATAATTGTTGGCATGGGAATGAAATTGGATTGTTGTTGATGTTTGTTATTCTCATGGACAGGTATTGAAGCATTTTCATGGGAGATAAAGCTTGTTTGGATAGGACCTGGAGACTTTTGAAAAGGTGGGCAAGGAATTCAGAATTTTCTACAACGAATTTAGAGGTAATTTGAAGCCCTCATTGTCGAAAGTAAGCTGATAGGAAACATAGGAATATTCCATTCTCAGTAGGTAAACTTCAAATGAATGTAAGATAGATCTCAGAACAATGACTCATTGTATTCTCTTCTTTTTGTTATGGTCTGTACTAAAAGTGACTACTTTCAACAATGTTTTGGCATCTCTGTTTTCATATTTATGTTTTTTTCTTTAAATCAGAAACTAAATTAATATGGGAATGCACAATATTATAGATGGATGAGAATCAAAGGTTGACTACATATCAATATCATGTATATGATGAGAGAGTAGCTGATGAGTCGAGGGACATTGACAAATATCCATGTCCATGTAAAAATTGTCTTGGTGGAAAGGCGAAAAAAAAAAAATGATTTATCGACATATGATAAGATATGGGCATAGTGGTATAAGCCCTTGGGCTTACAATTATTATGAAGATATGATAGAATGTCAGACTGTGAGAGATGAAGAGGTAACAAACATAGATGAAGTGGCACCAAACATAGATGAAGAGGCAAAAATATTTGACAAAGGGTTTGAAGTTGATAGAATGTTGAATGAGGGTCTAAACGATGATTGGGCCAAGTCAATGGATGATGCTTTAAAGCCTGTGTATGCTAATTGCAAGTTAAGTCATTTGACAACAATCCTCCAAATTCTTAACTTGCAAGTGGTGCATGGTTGGAAAAATGAGAGTGTAGATTAGTTATTGGCAAATGTATTAAGTTCATTGTTACCAACTGACTCCACATTGCCAACAAAATGAAGTCAATGTAAAAAGAAAATCAGTAAGCTCGGCTTGGGGTATGAAAACATCCATACATGTGTGAA
Organism: Sequoia sempervirens; assembly: GCA_007258455.2. Classification (NCBI taxonomy): domain Eukaryota; kingdom Viridiplantae; phylum Streptophyta; class Pinopsida; order Cupressales; family Cupressaceae; genus Sequoia; species Sequoia sempervirens. The sequence goes on along the minus strand of VDFB02000010.1, from coordinate 31,661,043 downwards.
TGGTTGTGTATTATTTCACAAAAATCTTGCAAATGAGAGTGAATGTCTGAAATGTCATGAACTGAGGTATAGACAAGGGTTGAAATCAGTTGTGGTTCCTAGAAAGGTTCTTCGCCACTTTCTGGTAATCCCACGATTACTTCAAATGTATAGGTGCAGAGAAATTGTTGAACTTATGCAATGGCATGCCCAAAATAAAAGCACTGATGGAAAACAATGGCATATGCTTGATTCTAAGACGTGGATGGAATTTCATAATAGATGGCCCAATTTTTCTCAAGATCCTCGTAATATAAGGTTGGGTTTGGCTCTAGATGGGGTGAACCCATTCTCAGATCAATGTACTAAATGGTCAACTTGGCCAGTGTTTCTAATAAATTATAACTTTCCTCCATGGTTAGCAACTAAACCATTTTTCTTAATGTTATCATTGATTATACCAGGAAAGCAGAGTGTGACTTCAAATACAATAGATGCTTATCTAGAGCCATTATATGATGAGCTAATGGAATTTTGGAAAGGAATTGAAGCAATTCAATATTTAAGGGATGGTCATTCAATCAAATTCACTTTAAGAGCTTCCTTATTGTTTACAATTCATGATCTTCCTGCATATGGCACATTGTCTTGTCTCTCTGTTCATGGATACCATGTATGTCCTACTTGCAACTTTAAGGATTTTGTGAGGCACTGAAGAATTTTGCATAAGTGTATTTATCATGGACATCATGCTTACCTTAAAATGGATCATCCATATCGTCGACAAAAAACACATTTCAATGGTCAAGAAGAGAATCGTGAAGTGCCATTGCTAAAAACAAGTGATTACATTGTTGAGAATGGACAAAAAAGAATGTCATTTATTGAAAATGATGGGATTGCTGGAAGTAGATATGATCCATGTAATGAAAGCGGTGTAAAAAAGTTGTGCATATTGTATAAGTTGCCATACTTTAAGGATATAGCAATTAGGCATATTGTTGACTTTATGCATATTGAGAAAAATATAGCTTATGCTATTATAGAAACTCTTTTTGGTGCTCTTAATACTATTTCATCACGTGAAGACTTATGAGAAATAAAGATTTTTCGAAATCTTTGGGTTGAAAAATATGATAATGAAAAATATAGAAAACCTAGTGCTCCTTATGTCTGTACAAAGGAGCAGCGTGCACAATTCTTACAGTTGATGTCTCAAACTCAATTTCCCACTGGATATGTAAGTAGCAACATCAGAAGTCAAACTAACATTAATAGCTTAAGAGGCTTCAAGACCCATGACTATCATGTCATAATCGAGAATATTTTACCTATTGTGGTAAATATATCAAATTTGGCAAAGTGGCCAAGATTGGCAATTATAAGGTTGGGCCTAATATTAAAGAGAATGAGTTTACATGTATTAGATCCTTAAAACTTTGATAGTTTGAGGGAGGAGGTTGTTGAAGTCCTTTATCTATTGGAACGAGAATTTCCACCAGAAATATTTAACATTTCTATGTATCTTTTAATACATCTAGAATATGAACTAGAGCATTGTGGCCCAGTAAGAACGAGATGGATGTATCCTATAGAACAATATATGAAGGTTTTGAAAAAAATTGTCTGTACTAGGGAAAAACTAGAAGGCGGCATGTTTGAGGGATATTCAATGCAAGAGGCCATGGGATTTTGCACAAAATATATGAAGGCTTTTAAAAATGACAATCAACGTGTATGGGATGATGACGAAGATGAGAGAGTTGTGGGTGAAGTATTAGAAGGAAATCGATGTCGCTTCAAGCTATCATATCAAGAAAGAGGTGCAATACATGCCTTTATTCTTCAAAACACATCTTCATTCTATAAGTGGCATGGGTAAAAAAAAATTACACAATAATTTATTTACTCAATTACATTTACACATTTATATTATTAATCTTACTATTTGTATGTCATTATTCTATGTAGAAAATATAAAGAAGAGAATCAAAATTGGATGCAACATCGACCTCAAAGGCACAAACATCATGATTTGATTGGAGCTAATTCTTTTCCAAAATTTTAAGAATGGATTGCTAATGCAATCAATGATGCAAAAGAAGAAGGTCAAGATATAAAAACAGAGGAAAGTGAGCTTTCACGACCTCCACATTTATGGGCTATGAATTTTAGTGGAATGTGGGCCTATGGTAGTCATTTAAGAGTGGAAGAAAAAAACAAATTGTGATTGTGTTGTTAGTGCTGAATTTCTTCATGAAATTGAGAAGAAATTTTATGTTGGATTCATCCAAGAAATTATTCAAGTGGATTTTGGTGAAAATAGTCCTATATTATTAAAATGTAAGTGTATCCGACCATCTGTAGTACAATTTGATGAGTATGGATTTGTATGTACAAATACACGACATTTTTTATCAAAAACAGATGAGTCGTATGTTTCCCCTCTTCAAATTAACCAATCACTTCTAATTGATGATGTAAGAAGCCCAGGTTGGTCATATGTCATTCAAACAGAGTCTTGTTCAAGAAAAAAATTCATGGAAGTTGTTGATGTAATGCTTGATGGGCAATATGTTAATTTAACATAGGAATGATTATAGTTAGCATAATGTTGGTCCTAGATTATAGTTAATAAAATATAATTATGGTTCAATTTATAGTAGATAACATAGGTAGTTATAATTCAGATTTATGAATCAATATTATGATAAATCTTTTATGTGGAATTATAGATTGTTCAAATAAACTTAGTGATTCTTACAATAGTCTACATTTATTTTGTGATAATTTACTCATGTTTTAAGATATACTCTAAGTATTAAGTTAGTAGTCTAATGTGCACATTGTTCTACCATGACAACGGAAAGAAGGATTAAAGAGGGAATGTTGCCACCCAGGGGGGAACAAGATGAGTCCATGAAGGGCTAATGGGGTACTTTCCTTTGGGGTCAAAGGTTACTGCCCTTGGGTCTAGCTTGATCATCGGAGTAATCACTGTAATCCCACCCTCCCACCATGGTGCAACAAGTAGGGAGGATCACTTATGGGAAATGGAGTAAGGACTATGATAGGGAGATTGAGAGTCTCACTAGGTCCCCTCATATGAATGGCATGTGCCACATGAGGAGGAAGGGACCAAGATATCCTTTCAAATTTCCTCTTCCATGTGCCAATAATTGAGCAAACCCAAGGTAGGTTAGTGATTGGATTAGTTAGTCCGTTATGAAGTGCTAAATTTAACTATGAGATTCAATATAGAGTTACTCGTGACTAATTTTGGTGTTAAATGTGAATTAATAATATTCTACTTATTAGGCTACTTAGTGATGGATCTCTTAATTTTTTATAGGGACTACATCAATTTAGGGTATTCTCTAGGGCCCATTGCTTGAGAAATTGATAAATTAAACTAGATTTGACATAACTCCTATTAGTGACATTACATTTCTTCTTGTTTCCTTTACCATTAGACCAAAAAAATTATTTAATTTTCTTTTGTATTTCATTTATTTGATAACTACAAAATAACCAAACAGAGGAGTAGTAGAGATTGTAGGATGAGAGAATTTTTTGACAAACTTGAATTCTTCTTGCCAATGATAGGTATTGTCTATTCCATAGTTTGAAAACTTGGACTCAACAACCCAAAATTTTGACTTGGGCTCAGGACTCGGCAAAAAACTTGGCATGGAATCGGCAAAAAAAACTTCATAATTACATTAAAAAATAATAAATTCATTTAGAGAACATGAAAGTCTAATTTGACTATCAATTTTTCATAATTCAAACATTACATATGCCATATGATCCACAAACTCTTGAAATTTAAAATTTTAGCCACTATGTCTATTATGTTCAAGTGCTTGAAGAGTTTGAGCTTAAGACTCAGTAGTCTTGGAGCAAGACTCGGTCAAGTACTATTCAAGACTTGGCTAGACTCGTCTCGGGTAGCTTAGAGACTCAGGGTTTTGGAGAGTCTTTCAAAGTACTTGAAGGAGAGTCTTCAAACTATGGCATTTACCTAACTTATTTTCTATTTTGTCTTTTATCCAATCTCACATATCTTTCAAGCATGGATTTATAGCAAAAGGAATACCTAGGTATCTAACCTTTTTGTTTGGCCCCCCATTGGAATTCATATTTATAAAACCACTCAAGGGGATGGATTTCACCACAGATAGGTTGCTCTAGATGCTATGCAAAACAACTTTAGCTTTTGCATTAGATTATCAAAGTTTTCTTCTAATTTACAAATAGGGCAGTGTCATCTAAAAATTGAATGTTTAGGAGGTCTTCATTGTTAGGGAGGGAAATTCCTCTAATATTGGGGCTTATAGTTGAGTCTCCTAGGAGGTAGAATATAGCATTTGATATAGTTACAAATAGTGCAGGGGAAAGAGGGCACCCATTCCTTATAGATTGCAAGACGAATTGTTCAGATAATGACCCATTTACCAAGATCTTTATGCTATTGTTCAAGCATGAAGCATTATAAGCACTACATATTGGAAAAGAGACCATCATCATGCACTTGGATCACAAACCATTGAAACTTCTATAGACACATAATAAGTTGCAGCAAGAGTGGTGTAAAAAATGGTCTTCATATCTTTATCCATTCCACTTGATCATCAAGCATAAGAAAGGGATTAAAAATCTAGTAGTAGACTTCCTGAGCAAATCTTTGGTCCAAGCGCTATTCTATGATCTCCATACATGTGGACAAAACCAACACTTGGATAGAGTTGTATAAGTTTGATCTAGGCCTTGTATAGGGGCTAAGACAATTGTTGATTACTGTGATAAAGCTTCATATCATTTGGGACATGAGTATTGCATGAGGTTGACTGCCAAAAATTGATAACTGAGGCTTCCTGAGCACATTTTCAAGTCATTTTTGAGTTGAAAAGACTCTTGCAATATTGAAAAAGTATTTATTTTAGCCACATCTGAGATCCAATCGTGCAAAATACTTCAAATCCTTTATAGCATGTTGCAACCAAGCTGAAAAATAAGAAACATGGATTATGTACTTCTTTGTTGATAGTATACAAGCCTTGGGAATATGTTTCCATTTATTTCCTTCAAGGTTTTACTTAGTACTAAGTGTGGTAATTATTGTCTTTATTGCATTAGTTGAAAAAATTTCAGAGATGGAAATTATTTTATGTTATAAGAAATCAATCTCAGTTCTAGGAACACCTCAACTATACTCTCAATAAGGGTTCATTTTACTATGATGGTGACAATAAGATTTTGTTTCATTTCTAGAAAGAACTTTGGTCAGTGGTAAACATGAAACAATTGAAGTCCACCACATTCCATCATCAGACTAACAGAAAGAAAGAAGTGGTAAATAGGATGATAATTTAGAAATATATAATCTAGAAAGCATTGCACATGGAATGAAAGTCTGATGTAGAGTGAGCAGGGGAAGCCTTATTCTTGATTACCAACAATCCTCTTTCAACAGCTCTCTCAAATACTCTTTATGTGGACCTCTCAAATCCACTTCTCAAACAAGGAGACAACCCAACCTTCCACAAGTTTTTTCAAGGAAAGACTGTATACACTGACTTGGTGATGTTTGAGACACCTTTCCCATGCCAAAACATGAATAACAACTCAATTTTACAACTAGTGCACTTCATTTTCCCATTGCTTCCAAGACTAACCTAGGGACACCTTCTAGACACACACTCCTACAACCATACACTTCCAAAACCTTGGGAATACCATCAACAACACACCCATGGTTCACCAACACCCAACAATAGGGCTTAATGCTTTAGGAACAACCCAATACTCATTAACCCTCTATTAGGCCCATCTTCCTTGCAGCATGTCAACTAGGACAGTCAACACAAAAATTCCTCAAAGACAAGAACCAGGAAAGATTCATTGGTCTTAGACTCTTTAAATATATCACTTCCAATCCCCAAAACCCTAGGGCATGACACTTAACCAAATTGACACAAAGAAACAATTTGCAACGCCACAAGGAGGCCTAAATTAGTTGCTCCAGACAAGAACCAAGTTACCAAGGCACACCCCAACTCCCCTAAGCCATAAAATTGGTTCTCATAGCATCATTACACACATTTCAATCCCTTTCAATCACTCTTCTTTAGATCTTTTTCCCACAAATCAACAAATTGAGAAATTTGCACCAAAACTAGGCTTGTCACATGAAGATGCCAAGCCTAGGGTTTCCACAAAGACACTCTAGAGCCTTTTTCGCTCTCTAAAGCCTTCATAGACATAAAATACATGTTTTACCTTTCCACTCCACCAAGATTCAGACCTTAAACATGTGGAAATGGCGAGTTAAGAGCCTCTTTGTGACCAAACCCTAATTTTTTAGGGTTTTAGACCACTTTCTGAAGAATGCAGATAACTTCCTCAATAATTTATGGATTTGGACCAAACCACCACCAAAAGGAAGCTATCTCACTCCCCTATCAAACCATCACATCCTTGTGTCCATACAAATAATACCCTGTCTGTACCACGCGAGTTAGCAACAACTTTTACATAGAAAATAGAGAAAAAAATAGTTCTTTTTATTCAATCATCTTCAAAACTTCACCATCAAACTTGCCTCAACCAAGAGAGTCTTGTTTAATCATTTTCAACCTCTTCCCAACTTCCCTCAACTGTATTTTGAATTAGAGGGCCGTTGGGAAACCAACAAACTATATTTGATCCCTAATTGCCTAGTTAAGGAAACTTAACACAACACACCTAGAACCTGACTTTCTTACCAAAAAAAAGATGTTTTAAATGCCTCCAAACCTACCAATTCATCAAGGTGACTCCCCTCTATTACCTGGTTGCATCATGGCACTTTGATTCATTATTTTTCCTAGATGCACCATGTTTACATGGTGAGGAGACCCATTATAATCAGAAAAACTCATCACCAAGCTTAAAAGCCTATTACAAATCATTGAAGATGGTCCTTAGGACCTTATTACATCATAAACAACTGAAAAACAAAAAAAAATCCAATCAAAGCCTCATAGAGGCATGAAGACCCCAAGGTTCCCCCTGCACCATGCACCCGGGGTGGAAGAGATCTCAAGTACCACCTGAGATCAGTTGTTACAAAGTAGTACCATGCTATTTGATGTCTTCTTCATTCATCCAAGTTGCATCTTCAAGTGGAAGACCCTGCCATTTAACCAAATATTCATTATATACCTTTTTCCTTGTCCTTTTTACCTATTTGGTGTTTAGAATGGCTTCAAGTTTCAAGGGTTCAAATGGTGGAAGGTCCTACACCCAATCTTCATCAGCTTCAATACTTGCACCTGCATCCAAAGATCCCTTAAAGGGGTACAAATCAGCAACATTAAAAAATGGGGGAGATAGCCACTCCAAGAGGGAGTGTTATCTCATAGGCATTTTTCCCAAATTTGTGAATGATCTTGCAAGGGCCTATTTTCTTCATTTGTAGCTTTGTGTATTTTCCTTTAGGAAACCTCTCCTTCTTCAAGTATGCAAAAACAAGATCTCCCACCTTGTATTGAACATTCCTTCTTTTCAAATCTACCCTCTCTTTGTATTGATCCACACTCTTCTTGAGATTTTCCTTCACTTGATCATGAATAGATTTCATGGCTATGGAAAACTCCTCTCCTTCTGAAGTCTTTTTCTCCATTCCTTTTAAATCCCTTAACTCAAATATTCCCGTTGGGTTGATCCCATACACAACCTCAAAGGGATTTTTTCCTATACTTCTATTGATGGAGTCATTATAAGCATACTCTGCTTGAGGCAACACCAAATCCCATTAAACACCATGTTCCTTTGTCAAGCACCTCAAGAGATTACCAAGTGATCTATTGACCACCTCTATTTGTCCATTTTTTTGAGGATGGTAGGCAAAACTATATTGCAAATTAGTCCCCAACTTCCTGCATAAGGTCCTCCAAAAATGACCTATGAACTTGGATTCCCTATCAGATACAATGCTCATAGGAATGTGATGCATTCTCACAATCTCCTTGAAAAATAAACCTGCATTGTTAGAAGCATCACTAGTGCATCTACAAGGAATAAAATGGTCCATTTTGCTTAATCTATTAACTAATACAAAGACACTATCAACTTCCCTTTGTGTCTTAGGCAGTCCTAAGACAAAATCCATACTTATACTCTCCCAAGGTCTATTTGGGATTGGTAGAGGTTGATAAAGACTAGCATTTGAAGTGTTCCCTTTTTCTCTTTGACATATGGTGCAAGTTTCCACAAACCTTCTCACATCCATCTGCATTTTAGGCCAAAAGTAGAATCTCCTAACCTACTCCAAAGTTTTGTCAAGTCCAAAGTGCCCTCCAAGACTCCCACTATGCTTTTCTTTTATTATATTCTCCCTCATAGAGCACTTGGGAATGCACAATTGAGCCCCTTTAAAAAATAAACCATCTTGCAAAACATAATCAGCATAATCACTATGAAAAGCATCTGAAAATTGAGAACAAACATCAAAAGCAGCCTTGAATTCTTCATCCTCCTTGTACATACCTTTAAGAGCTTTTATGCCCACACTTTGCAATTGAACTTCTTGAACCATCATGACCCTTATACTAAGGGCATCTGCAACCTTATTATCTTGTCCCTTCTTGTGCTTTATGGAGAATGTATATGCTTGTAGGTATTCAACCCACTTCATGTTCCTTTGATTCAATTTTTCCTTTCCATTCAAGAAACTAAGTGCATTGTTGTCAGTGAATACTATAAACTCCTTTGGTAACAAGTAGTGCCTCCATTTCTTTAAAGCTTGGACCATAGCATACAATTCAAGATCATATGAGGAGTACATTATTTTAGCTTCATTTATTTTTTCACTAAAAAATGCAACCGGTCTTCCCTCTTGACTCAAAACAACACCTATTGTATGACCACTTGCATCACACTCAATAGTAAAATCTTTATTAAAATCAGGAAGAGCAAGGATAGGTTGTTGTGATACCTTTCTATTCAAGTACTCAAACCTTTCATTTGCTTCATTGGTCCATTGAAACTTACTCTTATTCTCTCCTTTGATTGTATCAATGATGGGTGCACAAATGTGGCTGAAAATCTTGATGAACTTCCTGTAGAAGCTTGCAAGACCATGGAAGCTCCTCACATCACCCATTGACTTAGGTGTTGGAAAATTAATAATAGCCTCAACCTTTGATGGATCCATTTTCAAACTACAAAGGGAGATGACAAATCCAAGGTAAACTAATTCTTCTTTCATAAACTCACATTTTTGTAAGTTGATCAACAACTTCTCTTCATGAAACCTTCTCAAGACCTGTCCAAGATGCTCCAAATGCTCCTCCTTGGTCCTGCTAAAGACAAGAATGTCATCCAAATACAATAACAAATTTTCCAATAAAAGGTTTCAATACCTTATTCATTAGCCTCATGAAGGTACTGGGGGCATTAGAAAAGACAAAGGGCATCACCATCCAATCATAAAGAACTTCATTGGTCTTGAATGTTGTTTTCCATTCATCCCCTTCACGAATCCTTATTTGGTGATACCCACTTTTCAAATCAATCTTTGAAAAATAGTGAGCTCCTGCTAGACAATCCATAAGATCCTCCATCCTTGGCATAGGAAACCTATATCTAATGGTTATCCTATTTATGTCTCTTGAATCAGTGCATAATCTCCACTTACCATCCTTTCTTGGAGCTAAAACGGTTGGAACAACACAATGGCTTAAACTCTTCCTCACTAGGCCCTTATCCAACAAATCTTGCACTTGTTTTGATATCTCTTCATTTTGGGTTGGTGTCATCTTGTAGGAAGCCTTGTTAGGCAATGTAGCACCTGGTATCAGGTCAATATGGTGACTGATATCTCTAATTGGAGATAGGGAACTAGGAAATTCATCCACCACAATCTCCTTATACTTCTCCAACAAGGTTTGGACTTCACTAGGCATAGGTTTTTCTTTGTTTGAGGACAAAACAGACCTGCATTTTGGATTAACAACCAAGGAAAGCCCTAGACTTCCCTCTTCCTTTAAGGTCTTCAAAAACTCCTTCTCTCCTACCACCATAATGCTAGACCCAAGTTGTTTATCTATTCCCTCATCCGGTAAGGGATTCATGGTGAAAGTTTGTCCATCTTTTGTAATCACATAGGTGTTTTTCTACCCATCATGTTGGGCTTTCCTATCATACTGCCAAGGGTGACCTAAGAGCCAATAGAAAGCATCCATGGGGGTAACTGTTACCAATTTTTAGCCTCTTGATTAAAATTGGTAAGAATTTAGTGAAGTTTATTTGTTGGAGTATAAAAGTTTTGAGTCTTCAAATGAATCCTTACTTTCATAATGAATCAATTAACTTGTTCATAGGTTTATTCAAATCATTCAAATAGTTTGAGATAAACTGCTGAACAGTTCAAATAAACTAATAAAGAAGATTCACTTAGAAAGGAGAAATTCAAAAAGGAATGAAGTACAAAGTCTTTATTTTTTTCAACATTTATCATTGTTGATTATCAAAAGGAAATTGCATATCAAAGAGCAAGAATGCAGAGATAATCATTCATTATGATTACAGAACACATGTTTTAAATATTTTCAACTTCATAACTTAAAAATATGTAAATGGATTAAACTCAAAAAAGTACATAAGTCATTACATATCATGAACAGTTGATTCATTGAGAAATATGTTTCTGTAACTCCCACACAAGCCATGGGTTATGACCAAGTTGATTAAATTCAACAATAATTATAAACCATACACCTAAAGATCAAATAAAAAAAGAAACACACAAAAGGAAGGTCATGTTCGTCATTGCCTGGGAGGCTGATGTAGGGTTGACTTGTTGCTTCAGCTTGTTTTCCTCTGTCTTCAACTCCTTGCTCCCAAGTTCCAAAACCTGCAGTGATAGTGAAATTATGTTAGAGCTCAAGGCATGATATCCAATTGTATGCTTATCAATAGATATATGATCAATAATCATTATCAAATTGAATCAACTGAGCCATACATCCACAAGATAAATGAAATAGATATCAGATCAAATTAGAAAGGAATCATTAAATTCATTATTTTTACTAACTTGTTTGCTTCATGTGCAGATACTAGAGAAGTCTTGTTGTTGATCATCAAAATTACAACATGAGTGGGGAGAAATGTTGCTCCCTCAAGGGTTGAGATCAGCTCATGATAATAACCATTACTATAGTATGAAGAAAATTAATCAGAACTGTTTATATCAGCTTTTTCAATGATAGTGAACATGCATACATGCCAAATTCATGAAGCATCTCTTCAAGAAATGACAGAGGGGAAAACATAGCAGTGATACCAGAAGAGTATCCATCATAAGGTCAATCTAGTGTTTCACAAAACTTCCAGAACAACCTCATATAAAAGAAATCATTGCATTTTTACATTAGATGCAAGTCTTTTGTGTATTTTTTAAATACATAGGCTCTTTTATTGCAGATTTCTTCATGATATGAAGAGAATAGATTATTGGTTTCCAAAAAATTTCATAAGCTCGTGTCAATGGAATTTACAATGCTTAGCCATTAAAAGCAAGATAATGAATCTTTTCAGACTTCAAATGGACAGAGATTGAAAGTGGCCATGAACAATTTCAACTGAGAATATTACTTATTCATAAGAGCATCAAAATGAGAAGTATATATTCATCTGGAAACAACACAACAAAGGTGTTAAGAATAGATCATTTTTTGATATGAAATGGAGAATCAAATCAGCTTAGCCATCAAAAGCTAAGATAAATGCATTATTTATAAATTCAAGAAGTCATCATTGTGTTATTTACAAAATTTCTGCAGTATGATATCAAAAGCACAAGGTGAAGTTTTTTGTTTTTGCCCAAGATACAGAGATACAAAACCTGCAGCCATCAAAATTGCAAGGGTTTTGTATTAAATGCAAAACACAGTGAAAACTTAATGCACATTTTCAGAAAGAAATGCAGAAACCACGTTCTACTCTTCATGTAGAAACAAATAGAAAAAGTATCAGGGTTTATGCTAAAAAAAATTTGTTTTTACACAATGAGGGTTTTTACAAAAGTAAAAGTGACAGTGATTTTTCACTTCAATGATGAAATACATAAGTTTTCAATGGTGTCCAAAAGAGTTTTTAGCAGAAAAAACTTGAAATACAGAGATTTTCAATGGTGTCTTTAAAATCTTGTTTATCTTTTCTGAATGTTAAGATATAGAGTGATTGAAGGAGTTTAGAAACGAAAAACAGACCCTAGATCAAAAACCCAACAGAAGAAAATATTTCCACACATCTTTCATTTGCTGAGGAAAAAGAGTCAAGTAAAGTCATGGCTGGGAGGCTGAATTTTTTCAAAAAGATAAAGAAAAACCTTCGGATTTTAGTTCCAATGTGACTTACCTTTTCTGCTTCCCTTAAATTCTTTAGAGAATCCTCTATAGAACAGTAAAGGTTGCTGAGATTTGCAAATAAAATCTTTCCCAAGAGAAAGTCAATGGTGGCTAAGTAGCGGAAACATATAAAGAGGAGAAAATTATCAGATGCTTATAAGGCCGCACCTGAGAGCTTTCAAAAGCTTTCAAAAATAGAAATTTTTTTCCAGATCTGTAACAAAATCAAACTTACCAAGCCTCAGACCTCCAAAATCTTCAAACAATGGCGTTGGAGGAGCATTTCTAGCTAAGAGAGCTTGACCTAGGGTTTCTTCATGGCGGCGCTCTCACAAGAGCATCAAGCAAAATGAAATAGAAAATGAATGTATTTTCATTCATTTTAGGTTTCAAAACCTAGAATGTTCGATGGAGGAGAAGGCATTTTACCTTTAGGTTTTATTAAAAACTTTATTCACTTAAGTGTATGCCATGGCATTTTTTTTTCCCTTGGAGGGGTTTCTGAGTTTTTAGAAAGTCTTTTAAGACTTAATCAAAGTCTTTTTATTTTTTAAAATTATTTTATTTTTTGCATTCGTTGTAAATTGTAAACAATTATTTAGAGTGATTAATTATAAATCACTTTTAAATAAATGTTATTTTCAATGAAAAAATAAAATGTTCTTTTATGTCTATTTTTCAAATAATGGGTTAAAGCCTTTGGTTTTTATGTGCATACATTTCAAAATTGTAATCTTTATTTAAAATGATGAATTATAAATCATTTTTGAATAAATGATATTATAAAATGCAAATGAAAAGTGATTTGAATGTAATTTCAAATTATAGGACTTGGTCAAAGGAGTTCAAATTGAGCTTTAAATGACTTGACATAAATCATGGAGATGGTTGAGGAAATTTAGCCAACATGTGGAGTAAAAATAGGGAGATATGATCACTTCACCTTCAATTTTGGGTTCCAATTGATTGAACTTCAGTCAAGGAGTGTTTTGAGGCCTAAAACTGAAGTCCACATTCAGTTATGACCCTCTTTTTGAGGAATTTTTAGTTGCATACGACCCATGAGGTTGTTTTGAGTTCTAAAAACTCTTTATGCATATTTGGAGGAGCATCTTTAGTTTCATGCCTTGTTTGGGGGAGAAGAAGGATAGCACATATTTTCTTGGAGCCAAATTTCACATTCTAATTATCAGAGCCTTTCTATAAGTCCTTCTCTTCTCTCTTTTTGTTCACTAGTTATGAGTTTGAAGGCTACAGGAGCAGATTATTCCTTGCTTTGTAACTCATTTTTTTTGTGAGTTCTATAAATTTGTAATGCAAGTATCTCCTAGTTTTGAATAAAGAAACTTATTTTCTTTCTCAATTATTTCTTATGCAAGTATTGTGTGTAAGCTTTAGGATAAAATTTTGTGATTTCCATGAAATCCTTCTTTTAATCTTATTGCCTCAATGTCTTGTTTAATTTTCAGTATCTTATAGTGTAGGCAATTGATTGTTTTTCTTACATTTGTTGAATGCTTATTATGAAAACATTATTGTTTTCTTTTTAAAAAAATTCAATCATAGAAGCCTATCAAATGAAGTATTTATGCAAAACATACTTGATTGAGTTGTAAATCCTTTAGTCTCAAGTTGAGTTATCTTGTGAGATTTTAAAAGCAAATTCAAATAATTTTCAGTTGGTGAATCACCATTTTCTAGTTTTAGTATTTGCTTTATCCCTCTATCCTTTACCTTTGTTTAAAAATCAGTTTTACAAGAAAATCCAAAGGGAACCGGCCCAAAACTTGGAGGTCTATTCTGACCATAGGATACCCACAACCTGAGAATTGTCCCATGTGCATAGGATTTAAGATTTTTTCAACTCATCTTCGGTTGAAAATCCCTGTGTTAACAATTTTGGCATGCCCGGTGGGATATTGAACTATTTTATCAGTTCAAAAAGAGCTTATTTTGCTGTTGTAACAGTGTGAATAGTAGATTTCAGCCTTCAAGAAGGAAAAAAATTTCACACTTGGAGACTTTGGATCTTGGTTTCAGCAGTTTTTAGTGAGGAAGCATATGAGAAGTTATCAAAAAATATCAAGAGCAAAGCCTGTAGAACATTCAAAGCTACCAACAATAAGTACTAGAGTTGTTAGGAGAGAAACAAGTCCTGTTTCATCCTTCAACAATCCTCTGTTTGTAATTTTTGCAGTTCAAATTTATGTTAATTCTATTGTTTCAAGTAGTTCATCAAGTGATATTAGTTCTATAGTAATCAATATGGCTCATCCTCCACCTAGGAATAAACCTTTTGTTTCATTTGATCAAGGAAGCTCCTTGAATTTGGCCCAGTATAATGATATTCCAACTTCAGCCCTTAAAAGTTTACCATTCTTCACTGGTGAAGATCACACAACAACCATTGAGCACATTCGAGATGTGGCTTTGTTGTGTGGTTTGCATCATATAACTGAGCAAGACATTGTAGTAAGGTTCTTGGAAGCCTCTTTCAAGGGTAAATATTTTCAATGGTTCAAAGGGTTACCAATAAACTCAATAACAACATGGGATCAACTTGGAGAAAAGTTGAACAAGCAGTTTGAAGATAAATTAGACCATCTTTCACTGGTGGGGCAGCTCACTACTATCAAGAGAACACCACATGAACTTTTGATGGACTTCAACTACCGATTCAAGAAGACCTGGAATCGAATTCCAGCCACGGTAAAGCCATCTAATGATCATTCTTTTTTGTATTATTTAAAAGCATTAAATAGTGACATTGCACTTTTGATTTAATCTTTGGGAGGAGATACATTACCCGCAACATTTGATATTGTTGTTAGGGCAGAAAATAGTTTGATTCAAGCAATGAAGTTAGCCCCTAGGCCTCCTATGCCTTATTTTTTCGACATACAACCAATTATCCCAGTTTTACCACCTACTGTAGCTATTGTTCCTGCATTTCCAGCCTTTAATTCACAAGTAGCAGCTCAAGAGCATGTTGTCCCTAACCAGTTTTAGGAACTAGTTAGCATAAAAGAGCAAAATGAGAATATTCAAAATACTTTACAAACTTTTGGTAATGAGTTTGTTAACATAAAAAAGTAGCAAAGTCAGCCACCATACCAAGCCCCTTACCAAGCTTTGTATCAGTCCAATCCTCAAATTCAGAGGAGAAATTTCAATCAAAGGCCTTTCTAGCCTTATAACCCCAACTCTCCTAGTTCATCTAAGGAGGTAGTTCTTGTACAAAACAATATGGCTTCTGATTACAAATGGTGTTTCCCATGTAATCACCCACATAACTAGTCTACCTGTTCTAATGGAATTCTTAATCAAGCACTAATGGTGCAAAGTAGTGCTACTATTCCAAAAAATTCATCTCAAGAAGCTCATGAACAATAATCTACTCATGCAGAACAGGGGAATCCAAATGTCACTTTCACGAACTGGCAAGGTGAGGAGTTTTGTGGGGTCAATAATGCACAGAATCAGTCAAGTAACCCTATAGTAGCCAACACAAGAAGTAAGAAAAGGGTTGTTGACTTGGGGCAGAAAACTGATGGAGACAGAAGGAAACCTTCCACAAGTTCACAAAATGGTCAAGTTCTACCAAGAACACAATTTGTGGTTGGCAAAGATCAACATGGAATACTAGGCCAATCAGTACAAGTTCAGAAAAATTTTGTTGTTCTTAAAGGACAACAAAAGGTCAATGTTGGTAATTTTAATATTTTAGAGCATATGAATAAGACTAATATTAGTTTTTCAATGTGGGATTCATTGGCTCTTCCTGGGAAAAAGGATCTCTTACATGAAGCTCTATCAAAATTTTCTTTATCTAATGATGCATCTAATCAGCAACCTACTAAAGTTGTGCTTACCAATGATTCACCTGAAAAGAAAGAACAACCTACCAAGGTAGTTAAACCACCCCCTTTCTATGTTTCTTTAATTGTTGGCCAGCATTTAGTTCATAACTGCATGATTGACTCTGGGGCTAGTAGTTCTATAATGCCCAAGCAAATTGTAGACAAACTTGGAATAGAATATGAGTCATTATAAAAAGGGGTGGTCCAACTAGATGGTACTATTGTTAAAATAGTAGGGGTCATTAAAAATCTGAGTCTTACATTGCATGCATGTCCAAACTTTTCAATACCTTAGGATGTTTATGTCATAAAGTTGCCTCCATACTTTGCAATTTCTTTATCCCATGATTTCACAACTAAGATTGGAGGATACTTGTCCTCTGATTGGTCTCATATGTTATTTAGGACTAGGTATGGAACCAAAGTCACTATAAAGTTAGAACTTGTTGCTAAGAATCATATTGAGCCCTATAATCCAAGTGTTGTCAATGCAGCAGCTGCTGTAAATGATGCTCTATTTGATCAAGAAGACATTACTACAGCCAATGAGACTAATACTTAGATAGAGGATATTCCTGATATTCTATTGGATGATTGGGTAGTAGAAAATGTTTAGAGTTCTTCAAATGAACAACTTGAAGAGGTAATTTGGGAATTTATATGATGCATGAATCTGATTTTTTTATGCCTAATTTCGAAAAAGTTGTTGAACAATAATCAGATCAGCAAACAAATGAAGTTTGGAAGCTATTCTTTGATGGTTCAAGGAGTAGAAATGGTGTCGGAGATGGTTGTATGCTTATTTCTCCAGCTGGTGAGAAATATTATTCTGCATTCAAGTTCACATTTAGCTACACCAATAATACAGCTGAGTATGAAGCCCTGATTCATGGTCTTCAATGGGCAAAAAAGAGAGGTATTTGTTGTTTACAAGTCTTTGGAGATACATAATTGATTGTTAATCAGGTTAGAGAAATCCATACTACTAAGAATGATCTTCTCAAGTCTTATAAGCATAGAGTATGGGATCTCATTAAAGATTTTCAAGCTTTTAATTTGCTGTCAATTCCTAAAATTAAAAATAATCATGTTGATAAACTAGCAGCCATAGGTGCTTAGTATGATATCCCAAATGATATCAATAACTCAAAAGAACAACAGTATGTAAAAGTTATTGTTAGGTCATCAATTCCTAACAATAATGAACATTGGCAAGTTTTTGATAGTGATCAATAGATCATCAATTTTTTGAGAGAACAAGAAGAGTTTTCCAATGATAATCAAGAGAAACTCAAACAGCAGTATGAAGATCAGATCATACAGCTAAAAACCAACAAACTTCCCAAAGGCTTTGTTACTTTGGAATCCATTTTCAATACAGATGATGAAGTCAGAAAGGAGAAATCCATTTTTCAGATTAAAGAAGATCATTATGAAGGTGTTGAGATCTTCAAAGATAAGCTTTTAAAGCTTGGTAAGGTATGCACTTTAGAAGAAATACATGCTTTTATTTTACTGTGTCAAGAGTTCAGTGATGTTTTTGCATGGGAATACTCAAATCTGAAAGGTTTTGGTCCTTTTATTACCTAACATACAATTGAACTTGAACCAAATGCCAAGCCTGTAAGACAGAAATAGAGGCCACTTAATCCCAAGCTTGAGTGCCTCATGATCAAAGAATTAAATAAACTCATTGAGAGTGGTATCATTTATCCAATTAAGCATACCTCTTGGGTATCTAATCTTGTACCTGTGAGAAAGAAAAGTGGTGAAATCAGACTTTGTGTTGATTTCAGAGATCTTAATAGAGCTTCCCTGAAAGACCACCGCCCTTTTCCTTCCATGGAACAAATCCTTCAAGTTGTTTCAGGTTTTGAAATATTTTCTTTATTAGATGGTTTTTCAAGATATAATCAGATCCTGGTTAAGGAAGAAGATCAGTTTAAAACAACATTTACAACTAAATGGGGAACAATGGCTTACAAGAGGATTCCATTTGGTTTATCAAATGCTGGAGCTACTTTTCAGAAAGCTATGGACTTGGCTTTCAGAGGTTTGATGTATAATATTGTGTTAGTTTATTTGGATGATATAACTTTTTTTTCAAAAAATTCAAATGAACATTTTGATCACTTGAGAAAGATTTTTGAAAGGTGTAGAGAGTTTGGTGTCTCTCTCAACACAAAGAAATATGTGTTTTCTATTCATGAGGGTAAATTACTTGGATACATTATATCAAAACATGGCATTTCTATAGATCCGGAGAAAGTAAGTGCAATTCTTTCTCTTCCTTTACCAGCACACAAAAAAGGTCTGCAAATTTTCTTGGGTAGAATCAAATTTGTAAGAAGATTCATCCTAGATGTTGTTGAGTTATTAGTGCCTTTGACTTCAATGTTAAAAAATAATGTTTCTTTTAGCTGGACTAAAGAAGGAAAGAGGAGTTTTCAGCTTATCAAAGAAGCACTTTCAGCTGCTCCTACTTTGTTAAACCCATATTTTTCAAAGGATTTTATTTTATATGCACATGGTAATATTGATAGTATTGCAGCTATGCTATTTCAGGAGAATGATCGTGGGTTAGAACAACCCATAGCTTTTTTTAGTCAAAGTCTTAAGGACTATGAGCTTAATTATTCCTTTATAGAAAAGCATGTCTTAGTTGTGATCAAAAGTTTAAAGAAATTCAGAAATATGCTATCTAATAACATAATTAAATTGTCGGTTGCTCACCCTTCAGTCAAGGAATTTCTGCTGAATAAAGATCTGAATAGAAAAAGAGTTGGTTGGGTGACTAAGGTGATGGAGTATGACCTTGAAATCAAGGTTACCAAGCTGATAAGAGACAAAGATTTATGTGAACAGCTTACAAAGAATAATGACAACAATATAGAAAAGGAGGAAACTATTGTTTTAGCTCATCAGGATGAGGAAATAATTGTTGCACTTGTTTCTTCTATAGGTTGGGTGAAAGAAATGACACATTTCTTATTAACTAGTGAGTGTCCTCCTAGTGTGAGTAAATCAAAAAGAAGGTACTTTAGATTATAGTCAATACCTTATATTCTTTTGAATGGTTTTCTGTTTCGAAAAGATTTTCATGGTGTACTGCTTAGATGTATTGAGGTTGATCAAATTGATAGAGTGTTACATGAGTTTCATGAAGGACCAGTTGGTGGTCATTTTTCTCCAAGAGCTACAACTCTTAAAATAATGAAAGGAGGTTATTACTTGCCTACTTTATTCAAAGATGCTCATTCATGGGTGAGGAAGTGCAAAGAATGTGTTATATTTGCAGGAAAAGAGAAGTTAGCAGCCCTTTTGTCGCAACCAGTTCAAATTGAACAGCCCTTTATGAAGTGGTACTTAGATTTCATTGGATTCATAAACCCACCATCAAGTGCAGGCCACAAGTGGGTGCTCACAGCCACTGATTATTTTTCAAAATGGACTAAATTTGTAGCACTTAAAGAGGCAAATGAGATAGTTGTTCTAAACTTTTATGAAGAGCTGATAACCAGGTTTGTTCTAAACTTTTATGAAGAGCTGATAACCAGGTTTGGAATTCTTGAATCTATTGTTTCAGATAATGCACTTGCTTTGATAGGAACTCAAATATCTGAATGGGCTGTTAAAAATGGTGTCTATTTGAATACATCTTCTAATTATTATCCTCAAGGCAATGGGCAAGCTAAGTCCACTAATAAGAACCTTCTGAGGATCATCAAGAGAACTATGGAGGGTAATCAAAGAACTTGGCATATCAAGTTGAAATCAGCCTTTTGGGCTGACAAAATTACACCAAAAATATCAACTGGATTTTCACCATACATGCTTGTGTATGGAAAAGAGGCAATACTACCTATATCACTTGAGCTCCCAGCCCTTGATCTGGTAAATCAACTTGATGTGATTGAAGAAGAGCCTATGATAGCAAGATTGGCTCAGCTGATTGAACTTGAAGAATCTAGAGTTGAAGCAATGAAAAAGATTGAGCAACATCAAGCTAAGTGAAAAGATCATTTGATAAGAGAGCATCTCCAAGAGTTTTCTAGGAGGGATACATAGTTTTGAAATGGGATGAGCTGAAAAGAAAACCTAGAAAACACTCCAATTTTGATGCATTCTGGACTGAGCCATACATCATTACTGAAAAGAAACAGCATAATGCCTTCCAGTTGTCTAAGTTGGATGGTGAAGTGGAGCCAATCCTAGTGAATGGGATTCACCTCAAGCATTACTTTTGAGGTAGGATCTAATCTGTACATATTTGAGTAGATTCTAAATGTTCAATAAGTGCTTTTGCACATAGATTAGTTGCATCTGAGTTTTCCCTAAGTGTTGTTATGCACAATTGATAGTTTACTTTGATTTTTGTTGGGAGGGAATAAAAGCTCAAACTCTGATGTTACTAGATATAGTTCAATGAGATAGATACTTCTTATTCATAACATGGAATAGAGCTTTAATGTCATCAACAACAAATATATACCCAATGTGACTATAACTAATAACAACAAAGTTACAAGCAGTTACAACAGAAAAAGGAACTCTATACAAGGTTTTCTGGGTCAAGAAAAGACATAAATAGACTCCATACCCAATGGATAAGCAAACCAACTGGCCTATTTTGTTTAGCAGGAAAACACCCCTTAGAGGTCGCCAAAAATGTTACCAATTTTTAGCCTCTTGCTTAAAATTGGTAAGAATTTAGTGAAGTTTATTTGTTGGAGTATAAAAGTTTTGAGTCTTCAAATGAATCCTCACTTTCATAATGAATCAGTTAAATTGTCCATAGGTTATTCAAATCATTCAAATAGTTTGAGATAAATTATTGAACAATTCAAATAAACCGATAAAGAAGCTTCACTTAGAAAGGAGAAATTCAAAAAGGAATGAAGTTCAAAGTCTTTATTTTTTGCAACATTTATCATTGTTGATTATCAAAAGGAAATTGCAGATCAAAGAGAAAGAATGCAGAGATACTCATTCATTATGATTATAGAACACATGTTTTAAATAGTTGCAACTTCATAGCTTAAAAATATGTAAATGGATTAAACTCATAAAAGTACATAAGTCATTACATATCATGAACAATTGATTCATTGAGAAATATGTTTCTGTAACTCCCACACAAGCCGTGGGTTATGACCAAGTTGATTGAATTCAACAATAATTATAAACCATACACCTAAAGATCAACTAAAATAAACACTCAAAAGGAAGGTCATGTTCGTCATTGCCTGGGAGGCTGATTTAGGGTTGACTTGTTGCTTCAGCTTGTTTTCCTTTGTCTTCATCTCCTTGCTCCCAAGTTCCAAAACCTGCAGTGATAGTGAAATTATGTTAGAGCTCAGGGCATGATATCCAATTGTATGCTTATCAACAAATATATGATCAGTAATAATTATCAAATTGAATCAATTGAGTCATACATCCACAAGATAAATGAAACAGATATCAGATCAAATCAGAAAGGAATCATTAAATTCATTATTTTTACTAGCTTGTTTGCTTAATGTGCAGTTATAGGAGAAGTCTTGTTATTGTTCATCAAAATTACAACATGAGTGGGGAGAAATGTGGGTCCCTCAAGTGTTGAACTCAATTCATGATAATAACAATTACTATAGTATGAAGAAAAGTAATTAGAACCATTTATATCAGCTTTTTCAATGATAGTGAATAGGAATACATGCCAAATTCATGAAGCATCTCTTCAAGAAATGGCAGAGGGGAAAAAACAGGAGTGATACCAGTAGAGTATCCATCATAAGGTAATTACAGTGTTTCACAAAAGTTCCAGAACAGCCTCATCTAAAAGAAATCATTGCATTTTTACATTATATGCAAGTCTTTTCTGTATTTTTTAAATACATAGTCTCTTTTATTGCAGATTTCTTCATGATATGAAGAGAATAGATTATTGGTTTCCAAGAAATTCCATAAGCTCATGTCAATAGAATTTACAATGCTCAGCCATTAAAAGCAAGATAATGAATATTTTCAGACTTCAAATGGGCAGAGATTGAAAGTAGCCATGAACAATTTCAGTTGAGAATATTACTTATTCATAAGAGCATCAAAATGATAAGTATATATTCATCTGGAAACAACACAGCAAAGGTATTAAGAATAGATCATTTTTTGATATCAAATGGAGAATCAAATCATCTTAGCCATCAAAAGCTGAGATAAATGCATTATTTATAAATTCAAGAAGCCATCATTGTGTTATTTACAGAATTTTTGCAGTATGATATCAAAAGCACAAGGTGAAGTTTTTTGTTTTTGCCCAAGATACAGAGATACAAAACCCATAGCCATCAAAATTACAAGGGTTTTGTATTAAATGTAAAACACAATGAAAACTTAATGCCCATTTTCAGAAAGAAATGCAGAAACCACGTTCTACTCTTCATGTAGAAACAAACAAAAAAAGTATCAGGGTTTATGCTAATTTTTTTTTATTTTTATACAATGAGGGTTTTTACAAAAGTAAAAGTGACAGTGATTTTTCACTTCAATGATGAAATACATAAGTTTTCAATGGCGTCCAAAAGAGTTTTTAGCAAAAAAAACTCAAAATATGGAGATTTTCAATGGTGGCTTTAAAATCTTATTTATCTTTTCTGAATGTTAAGATATAGAGTGATTGAAGGAGTTTAGAAACGAAAAAATAGACCCTAGATCAAAAACCCAACAGAAGCAAAGATTTCCACACATCTTTCATTTGCTGAGGAGAAAGAGTCAAGTAAAGCCATGCCTGGGAGGCCAAATTTTTTCAGAAAGATAAAGAAAAACCTTCAGATTTTAGTTCCAATGTGACTTACCTTTTTTGCTTCCCTTAAATTATTTAGAGAATCCTCTATAGAACAGCAAAGGTTGCTGAGATTTGCAAATAAAAGCTTTCCCAAGAGAAAGTCAATGGTGGCCAAGTAGCAAAAATGCAAACAAAGGAGAAAATTATCAATTGCTTATAAGGCCACGCCTGAGAGCTTTCAAAAATAGAAAAAATAGAAGAAAAAAATTTACCAGATCTATAACAAAATTAGACTTACCAAGCCTCAGACCTTCAAAATCTTCAAACAATGGAGTTGGAGGAGCATTTCCAGCTAAGAGAGCTCGACCTAGGGTTTCTTCATGGTGGCGGTCTCACAAGAGCAGCAAGCAAAATGAAATAGAAAATGAATGTATTTTCATTCATTTTAGGTTTCAAAACCTAGAATGTTCGATGGAGGAGAAGGCATTTTACCTTTAGTTTTTATTAAAAACTTTATTCACTTAAGTGTATGTCGTGGCATGTTTTTTTGCCTTGGAGGGGTTTCTGAGTTTTTAGAAAATCTTTTAAGACTTAATAAATTCTTTTATTTTTTGCATTCGTTGTAAACTGTAAACATTTATTTAGAGTGATTAATTATAAATCACTTTTAAATAAATGTTACTTTCAATGCAAAAATAAAATGTTATTTTATGTCTATTTTTCAAATAATGTCTTAAAGCCTTTGGTTTTATGTGCATACATTTCAAAATTGTAATCTTTATTTAAAATGATGAATTATAAATCATTTTTGAATAAATGATATTATGAAATGTAAATGAAAAGTTATTTGAATGTAATTTCAAATTATAGGACTTGGTCAAAAGGAGTTCAAATTGAGCTTTAAATGACTTAACATAAATCATGGAGATGGTTGAGGATATTTAGCCAACATGTGGAGTAAAAACAGGGAGATATGATCACTTCACCTTCAGTTTTGAGTTCCAATTGATTGAACTTCAGTCAAGGAGTGTTTTGAGGCCTAAAACTAAAGTCCACATTCAGTTATGACCCTCTTTTTGAGGAATTTTCAGTTGCATACGACCCATGAGGTTGTTTTGAGTTCTGACAACTCTTTATGCATATTTGGAGGAGCATCTTAAGTTCCATGCCTTGTTTGGAGGAGAAGAAGGACAACACATCTTTTCTTGGAGCCAAAATTCAAATTTGAATTATCAGAGCCTTTCTATAAGTCCTTCTATTCTCTTTTTTTGTTCACTATTTTTGAGTCTGGAGGCTGCAGGAGTAGATTATTCCTTGCTTTGTAAATCATTTTTTTTGTGAGTTCTACAGATTTGTAATGCAAGTATCTCCTAGTTTTCAATAAAGAAACTTATTTTCCTTCTCAATTTTGTCTTATGCAAGTATTGTGTGTAAGCTTTTAGGATAAAATTGTGTGATTTCCATGAAATCCTTCTTTTAATCTTATTGCCTCAATGTCTTGTTTAGATTTAGTATGTTATAATGCAGGTCATTGATTATTTTTCTTACATTTGTTGAATGCTTGTTATGAAAACATTATTGTTTTCTTTCAAACATACTTCAATCATAGAAGCCTATCAAATGAAGTATTTATGTAAAACATACTTGATTGAGTTGTAAATCCTTTAGTTTCAAGTTGAGTTATCTTGTGACATTTTAAAAGCATATTCAAATCATTTTCAGTTGGTGAATCACCATTTTCTAGTTTTAGTATTTGATTTATCCTTCTATCCTTTACCTATGTTTAAAAATCAATTTTACAAGAAAATCCAAAGGGAACCAGCCCAAAACCTGGAGGTATATTCTCACCATAGGGTACCCACAGCCTGAGAATAGTGTCATGTGCACAGGATTTAAGATTTTTCAACTAATCTTCAGGTGCAAATCCTCGTGTTAACAGTAACATCACACAAAATTTTGTCCTTATACTCCCCAATCTGAAATTCCACCCAACATTGCTCATTGACAAGCACTTGTTGGCCTTTATTCAATCAGGACACCTTATATGGGGTAGGGTGAGGAATCTTTTTCAGTTTTAATTTCTCAACCATTTCTAAAGACACTAAATTATCAGTAGAGCCTGAGTCTACAATTACCTTGCATACCTTCCCATGAGATTTGCATGTGGTCCTAAACAAGGACTTCCTCTATGGTGGTTCCTTAGCACTTAACACCTTGAGAAGTGTTCTCCTCATCATCAAGCTCTCTCCAAATTCAGGATTAGCAAGCCTAGAAGGTGATTTTACACTTTGTGCATCCTCCTCTTGCACCAATTGGTTTCTCCTATCCCCACTATGAGAGGTTGAAGCTTGCTTCTCAGGACACTTGAAGGTCGGGTGCCCAAATTGGTTACAAGTGTAGCATCTTCCAAAGAATGAATTGGAACCTCTTCAATTAAACCCACCCCTTCCATTAGACCTCCTACCTCTAAATCCTCCCCTTGAATCTTGAATTTGTTCCTCTTTTCCACTTGACTCCCCTTGTTTCCTTTGTGATTGGTTTCTACCACCAAAATTGCCTCTTCCCTTGGAGTTTTTGCCTCTACCTCTTCCTTGTTGCTCTTGCTTTCTTTTCAACTTCTCCTCTACCTTGCATGATACTTGGAAGGAATCTTCCACTGTCTTAGGAGTCACTAGACTCATCTCATCTTGGATTGCAAACCTTAGTCCATTCAAATATCTAGCTACCTTCTCCTTGTCATTCTCTACATGGACACACCTCATACTAAGTTTATGAAACTCCTCAATATAGGTTGCCACATCCATATCCTTTTGTATTAGGCTTTGTAGCCTCCTAAACACTTGAACTTCATGATCTACAAGCAGAAATTGTGCCTTCAATCTGCTCACCATTTCGTCCCATGAGGAAATCATTTTCTTACCCTCCTTCACTCTTTCTCCTTGGTAGTAATTCCACCAACTCAAAGAAGCCCCATTCAACTTAGTCTTTGAAAATTTAACCTTCCTATCTCATTCCATCTCCTTATATTCAAAGTAGTTGTTCAATGCATCCACCCATTCTAGTAGTGCCTCAACATTCATCTTTCCCCCATACATTGGAATGTCCATCTTCACTTTGGTGGCTTTTGCTTTTATGGTTTTCAAGGCTCCAATGAACTTTCTCTCTTCAGGAGGCATCTCCTCTTCCGGATGGCTTTCATCTCCACCCTCTACCTCATCTTCTAAGGTGCTCTCTTCCTCAGCATTCCCCTTCCTTCTCTTGAAAGCCTCTATCCTATCTCTCAAGGCCTTCATCTCCCTTGCAACTGCAGTCCCACCTTTTGGAGGCATCTTCCTTTACTCACCACAACCCCCAATTTCTATTCACAAATTTCCCAATCAACACTTGGCTCTAATACCACTCTGATGTTGAGTGATCAAGGGAAGCCTTATTCTTGATGACCAACAATCCTCTTTCCACAACTCTCTCAAATAATCTTTATGTGGACCTTTCAAATCCACTTCTCAAACAAGGAGACAACCCAACCTTCCACAAGGGTTTTCAAGGACATGCTATATACACTAACTTGGTGATGTTTGAGACACCTTTCCAATGCCAAAACATGACAAACAACTCAAGTTTTCAACTAGTGCACTTCATTTTCCCATCGCTTCCAAGACTGGCCTAGGGACACCTTATAGCCTTCCAATGTAGGACAGTCAAACAAACCTTCTAGACACACACTTTTGCAACCAAACATTTCCAAAACCTTGGGAATACCATCAAAAACACACCCATGGTTCACCAACACCCAACAATAGGGCTTAATGCTTTAGGAACAACCCAATATTCATTAACCCTCTACAAGGCCTATCTTCCTTATATCTTCCTTATAGCATGTCAACTAGGATAGTCAACACAAAAATTCCTCAAAGAAAAGAACCAAGCAAGAGGAACTATTCTTAGAATCCTTAAATAGATCACTTTCAATCCTCAAAACCCCAGGGCATGACACTTGACCAAACTAACACAAAGAAACAATTTGCAATGCCACAAGGAGGCCTAAATTAGTTGCTCTAGAAAAAAACCAAGTTACCAAGGAACACCCCAACTCCCCTAAGCCATAAAATTAGTTCTCACAGCATCATTACACACATTTCAATCCCTTTCAATCACTCTTCTTCAGATATTTTTCCCACAAATCAACAAACTCAGAAATTTGCACCAAAACTAGGCTTGTCACATGAAGATGCCAAGCCTAGGGTTTCCACAAAGACACTACAAAGCCTCTGGCATTCTCTAAATCCTTCATAGACATAAAATACATGTTTTACCTCACCACTCCACCAAGATTTAGACCTTAAACATGTGGAAATGGCGAGTTAAGAGACTCTTTGTGACCAAACCCTATTTTTTGAGGGTTTTAGCCCACTTTCTGAAGAATGCAGATAACTTCCTCAATAATTTATGGATTTGGACCAAACCACCACCAAAAGGAAGATATCTAACTCCCCTATCAAACCATCATATACTTGTGTCCATACAGAGTGTACCCTATCCATACCACGCCAGTTAGTGGCAACTTTTACACAAAAAATAGAGAAAAATAGAGTTCTTTTTATTCAATATTCTTCAAAACTTCACCATCAAACTTGCCTCAACAAAGAGAGGCATATTTAATCATTTTCAACCTCTTCCCAATGTCCCTCAACTATATTTTGAATTAGAGGGTCATTGGGAAACCAACAAACTCTATTTGATCCCTAATTGCCTAGTTAAGGCAACTTAACACAACACACCTAGAACCCGACTTTCTTACAAAACAAAAGATGTTTTAAACACCTCCAAACCTACCAATTCATCAAGGTGACTCCCCTCTATTACCTGGTTGCATCATGGTACCTTGATTCATTATTTGGCCTAGATGCACCAAGTTTACATGGTGAGGAGGAGACCCATTACAATCAGCAAAACTCATCACCAAGCTTAAAAACCTATTACAAATCATTGAATATGGTCCTTAGGACCTTATTACATCATAAACAACTGAAAAAAAAAACAAAATCCAATCAAATCCATGAAGGCATGGAGACCCCAAGGTGCCCCTGCACCAAAGTCTCTCTTTCATTCAACATAGATTGAACAAAGCTATTCATAGCTCTACTTAGCACAAGTATTTTTCAAGTCTTGTTATATTTCCAACCTTTTGCATTTTTTTATGTAGCTTATCCTATGCCACCTATTCCAATAGAAATTCCTCATCTGAAAAGGAAGTTGGCAAGTCTGCCAAGTTCATTAATCATATTCAACATATTCAGTAACAAGTTGATTGGTAAAATCATCAGTTGACTTCACTGGAGTAGTGGAACACAATTGAGAAGACACATGAAGCTGGTTTTAGCAGTGTTACACCAATTTTTTGGGACTGAGATGGCAGGGGATGGCAGGACTAGTCCCCAAATTTCTGATTTTTTAGGCCAAATTTGGGGACGGCTATATAAAATATAGAAAAATTTAAAATATATAGGGAAACTTTAAATATTCATATGAAAACATGGATAAAGCATGCATATATACATAATAGAAACTTAGCATATAACATTTGAGAATTCATTTTCAATACTTAATATGCATTCAGAATTCAGAATTCATTGTGAATATGCATGTATATTAAACATAGTACATTGTTGTTGTCCCTTGGCCATCCCTTGTCCCCGGGATGTTTCCGGGACGAGGATGGGAGGATTTAGGCCTAGGGATGCATTACCAGGTAACACTAGGTTTTAGGCATTAGAAGTTGGAAATTTGGAGAGAAATGGAGTACTCTAGAATTTTGTGCAAAATTACCAATTTCAGATAGACAGTGGTTCCATTATTGTTGAAATTGGTAGTTTTGTCCTACATCAGGAATGACAGAAAAGGCACAAGAAAAATTTGTGTTCCTCTTACAATCAG
Source organism: Sequoia sempervirens (assembly GCA_007258455.2). Lineage (NCBI taxonomy): Eukaryota > Viridiplantae > Streptophyta > Pinopsida > Cupressales > Cupressaceae > Sequoia > Sequoia sempervirens. The sequence continues at coordinate 31,632,106 of VDFB02000010.1, read as the reverse complement.
TTCCAAGGGCTTCTGATATTTTGGACACGATAATTCTAGTCTATTTAACATTTGTATACGCTCATAGAGGCACAAGAAGGATTGAAGTTAATTGTCTAAATTGTAATCAAAGTTCATAGGTTCAATACATTGTTGTTGGAAAAAGAAGAGAGTTAAGCATATAGGAGAGATGTTTTAGAGACCTTAGGAACCGAAATAAGTTGAACTCTTGACCTCTTAAACAAAAATTACTTTGTATGAAATAAAAGGCCTCTCTAAAGTGTACAAAGCAATAAAAGGGTTTACAAGATTGTTGAAGAGCCATCTAAATGATAACATGAAGATCAGAAATGTGATTTATACTTTTGATATCTCTTGAAGGTGACATTCCTCCTTGTTATATGTTTACCATGCGTGTTTGAAAGCCTCACCTCCAACATTGTGTTTAATTTTTTGTTGACACCATCTCAAGAAAAATAATGTGTTGTGACCAAGATGAGAAAAATCCCAAGTAAAGAGCTCATTAGGTGAAAAATGGGAAAAAAATCTCTTCCACACCATATTTGAGAAACTCAGCTTAGAGATCTTCAGTAACATGTCCCTTGTTCTACATGGTAATTTTCGTATGTTTTACCACAAGTGAATTTAATCTAATGGCTAAACACAACAATAAAAAAAAATTGTTTTCAAAACAAGATACAATGCACACATGATAGCAACAAAATATGTTTCTCATTTCATTCAACGAATTCTACAATATTTCCAAAGAAATGATTTCATAATTTAAATACAAAATACATTTTCCATCTTTCAAAGAAATAGATACAAGTTACATACATAGATCATCTGAGCTCCACTGGCACTAGAAATACAATTGATCTAGGAAATCCCATTTCAAATCTAGGCTTGCTAACTGAGAGGAGAAGCATCACTCAACCACATTTCCGCCATCCACAAACTAAATGTTGTCCCCCTCACATCTACCACATATGGTAAGATGGCCCTACCCTTCGACGAAGAGCTTTGGTCTGGAAACCACAAAATACTAGCCTATCATGAGCTAGTGTTGTGTCTTGCATAACTAGAACTTTACCATACAACTCATCTATGTTCTATGTGTATGACAATCTCAGACTAGCATGAATTTAAGTAACACAATGAATTGACAGTGTAACCAGTGGTGAATTACACCACTTTGGCCAAAGTATTCATCACCCTTGTTTTAGAATGGATGTCACACACTCATCTACCATTCTAACTCGATTTGTTAAGACCAATTATATTATATGCATAGGAAATTCCCTCCATTGGACAATCTACAACCCCAGGAACAACCTATATACACTAAGTATTCTATGACTCCTCTACTAGGTTATACATGTGTTTCCATAACCTACCAATTCAATCTAGCTTAAGCTATAACGACTCCATTCAATTGAAGATCACAATACTATATATACCCACTCCTTAATATGGAGTATGTACAATCACTTCAAACAATAGAGAATTCCAATCTATAACAACAAAAGACTTTTAATTCACAAATACTGAAAACAATCTTTCCCTAAAAGCTTATCACTTTCCCAAACAACAATCAAGAGAAATATAATCAATTCAAAATCAACAATCATAAAAGAGTAAGATTCAGCATGCCTGTAAGTATGAAGCTCCAATTGATCTAATTGGTTTCCAATCGTAGCCTCCTCAAATCAGCTTGCAACTTGGCCACAAAACACATCTACACTTCCCAAATTCCCTCGTGAATTCTCACAATAAATCTCTTGCAATTCACTCTTAAACTCTCCCTCACAAATCTCAGAAAAATAGAGCAACTTCAGAAAATAACAGCAGAGTGCAAATATGCATCCCTTTGAGGTAAAGAATGACTCTATATATACACAAAAATCAGCATCTACAGGCTAGAAACAAGGTAGATGAATCAACACTTCTTAGCTTGCATGATTTTACTTAGCTAGGTATACAAAAGGTGGAAGAATTCAAACTTGATACTCAACAAAATAGAATAGTGGGTCACTTCATTCAAAGACAGCAAGAATGCATTTTAGATATGTAAGGTAAATGATCAAACAAGTCGACTTAATTCATGCCCAACATCTACTTGACTTATTCTCCCATTTACTTTGGTTTCCATCATTGGACAGAGCTCACAAAATAGACTTCTAATGCAATGCAGATAGTCATAAAACCTCTTACGTGCTTTTGGTGTTTTCAGATTTATGACTGAGTCAAAGCTTTTAAATGCATTACATATAGCTTTTAATACTATTGACCAAGTCTTATATCTTTTCCACACACCTTCCTTTATATTGCATTTCATTTGCAAGCTTGGTATATCATTATAAATGTCAATAGCACTGCATTAATGTGTGCTTCATTGTTGTGCCATTCACTATATGAAATGCACACTATATACTATGGTTTACATAGTATTCACTTGGAATTTAATAATATCAGCGCTTTATATATATAAACAACATTTATTCAAACAGTAGAGTATATCAATAATATATATATATATATATGTATGTATATATATATATATATATATGTATATATATATATATCAACTCATATGATTATAAATATACTTCATTCGACATTTGAATGCATAAACTTATATCCATTTTCTTCTCAAATTAATATCGCACATGTATATATATATATATATACATATATACATATGTATATTTATATATATATTAATATACTTGTATGGATGTTACTTTCAAGTCAATACATACACATATATCAATAGACACACACACACACACATATATAGCATTACCTTCAAACATACATAAAAGCATAATATCAACTAACATATATATACTAAATATATATACATGTCACTTTATCCATTTGATGTTCCCATGCATATGGGTAATTTGATCATAAGCATGCATAGATATGTCTATGTACGTATACTTATGTGCATGATTACTCATGTGTATGAGTTCATTGTGGACATGCGTATATGTATGTATATATACATCCTATGTATATATCTCATCGATTGTACTCTTAAAGTACTAAGAAACACAAAGAAACTCAAACACTTATTTCAAGCATGACCTCACAAAAAAACAAAACCTCTCCTAAACAATTAATTCAAGGTATCTTACCTTTTTCCTGAAACGTTTGACTTGACTATTCTAACAATGAGTGTGTGAAAGCTCAGTACCAAAATTCTTCTCCTAAGTGACACTTCCCCTCCCTTCTGGAGGTGTGAACCTACACCTCCAACCAACTTGTCACATTTGCATAGGTAGTCAATTAATCACAAAACAATCACTTGCAATACATATTCAATAGTCAGAATTAAGACACATATACAACATCAATTTGAATCAACCATTTATTCATTATATTTCCAAAGATTCATACAAACAAAGTACATTCACATTTATTTCTATCAAAGTTACAAACACACACACACACACATATGCAAGTATTTCATCTAGCTAGGTAAAAGTAACTAGGTAAATATACTACGGGGTGTAACATCTTCACAATTTTTTGCTTAGAGACTTGATCTTCAGCTTAATCAATAATATAATAAAGAGAATTGGCATGTGAGACCAAGGTTTGGGGCTCAATTTTTGAGAGAGTTTTTTTCTCTTTGGAGAATGGTACACTAGAAGGTCTTACATGAGTTATGGAAATGATCACTAAGTTAATGTTGCCTCGATGCAATAAGCTCACTTATTTCTTTCTAAGGAAATAGAGTTATTATCTGTGAATGAAGGAGATGCAATAAGGGTAATGGACTATGAAAATAATTTCTCCTATGTCTGAATTTCCATTCTTTATTATACTAATGGTTTAAGGGACTAGTACCATGATGTAGAGTCAACTTAGAATGGTGTATTGCATGAGGAAAGTGCTCATGGGAAAGTCTTCAATGATTGATTTTTTTTGGACAGTCACTCATAGAAAGATGGATAAGAGATCCTCAAATCAATGAGACAAAAATAAGACAAATTCAAGTAGAAATAGAGGAAACAATGGTAGAATGTGTGCATATGAAAGGTTTGACCATGGCTAAATTTTTCATAATGGGATTGTGTAAAGTTGGAAAGTTTGATTGTGGTTGAACACATCCCATATAGGATAGAATGGCAGAATTGAAAGGTCATTTAGAGACTTGAAACGATTCTTCATCTTGGTTATCACATGGAAGGCATTCCTTTCCTTCTTTGTTGACTCATGTATCCTTTATTAGCATAAACATGCCCATTGGGGTATGTGCTAGTAACTTCTTTCTCTTTGAAGCTTCTTCCTTCTTTGAAAGAGAAAGAAAGTGGCAGAGGGAGAGTTCCCAATGAGAGCTACATTTTTAGTCATGCTAAGTCTTAGGGTTATTGGAAATTAAAGGCACAAGTCCATTTCCATGTTTCTTGAGCAAGTGTGATTACATGTAAGCCACAAAGATGTTCACCCTTTTTCAAGCAAAGAAAGAAAGAAAAAAATCATATTAATGTCCATGGATGACCAAAAGTAGGTTAATAGGACTCAAGAGTACATTAGTTTACAATAAAAAGTTCTAAGATGACAACCTAATAGTTGCAAAAATTAGAATTGTTCTAAGACTTGCATTTGATATATTGGAATTCCGGGTATGATTGTCATTGAGTAAAAAGAATAATGGTCTGATTTGAATATAAATACATTATATCTGCAAACTATGCTTAGTTAGATTTGAGATTGTTGCTTCATTTCTAAGTATTTCTATATATTGCAATTTATATATGTTTATTTGCATTATTATATATATACTCTTGGCAATATATCCTAAAAATTCAAAATAAGCAAACACTTTGAAACCCCAAGCTAGAACAAACAAGGCAGAAATTTTAGTTGCAAGTGTCCACCTAGGGTGGGACATTTCAGTGGAATTAGAACGGTTTCTTGCTATCTTGTTGGGTGAGTCATTAAAATTTAGAATAGAGGAAAGATGGCCTTAGATAAACCCACTATTGAATTGATGCAGAATTTGTATGATCTGATGAAGGATCCCGAAACTAAATAGGGATATTTAATGTTGTTTGGAAAATATAAACAAAAGGATAAGAAAAAAAGAACTGCTTCAAAATTATTTTCAGCTTATAGGTGATCATGGACAAGGAGTTGCAATGCAAGAAATGAGAATGGACCAAAATGTGATGATGAACATATTGAGGAAGCTAATGAGGAGCAGGTAGAAGAGCATGGGTTAAAATTTGTAGTGATTGATGATGAGAAAGTTTTACATCATGATAGTGGTTTGGTAGAACCCCAGGATGATATTATCAGCACTAATGGAGATGATATTAGTCTTGAGAACAATTCTAATTTTTGCAACAGTGGTCAGATTTCTTTGCATCAACATGAGATAACAACCATGACACATGAGGATGATGGTTGTGTGGGATTGTCTAATTTTGATACCCAATATTTGGGTGATAATGATGCAATAGATGTTGTGGATTCAAGCCCCAACAAGTTCTATTTTACTAATAAGACTTTGGAGGATGGGAATAAATCAAAAAATCTACTTAATGATGATGGGTTCCAGGTTAGCTTTTTGGATGTGCATGCATCTACTTTGGAAGAGGAAGTGTGTGATGATAATGTCAAATCAACAGCTGCCAATATGCCATTTGAGCCATTCCATGAGGTACATAATAGAAATATCTGTGTTGATGATGTGTGCAATGTTAATGGCACACATGATGATGCTTACCAATCAATGAGTGATTCAACCTCTTATCATAGTTATGTTTTCAAATCAGAAAATTCGTGTGGAAATGATTTGTCACATGGGTCTCCTCACTTAGTAGGGAAGTTGAAGGTAAACAAAGGCATGATTTCTACAGCCTTAGAAAAATTTGATGTTGCTTAACAATTGTTGGAAAATTACTGTTGGAGTACTCCTAAAACAAATGAGCATTGTAATAGTGGAGTTTCCCTTTCAAAGTTTCATGCACTTAGAGAAGCATTGGGGGTAATGAAAAATAATTACCTACAATTACTATCTAATAGAGATTATCTTCTCAAGTGGGATGGGATTTGTTATGATGTGTTAAAAGGGAAAGAGGATGAGGTTGATGAGCTCACTTATGAGCTTGAGGTTACCATGGACTCATTGAAGAGCACTCAAATGGCCCTTCAAGAGTCTAAGTCACAGATTGATGAGCTTACCATAGAGTCAAGCTTGGTGTGGTCTTCATCACCTACAAATATAGTTCAGATTTTTATGGCAGTAGTTGGTGGTGAGAATACATCCACAGTTTGTGACAATATGCATAATGAGGATGTGGCAACATCCATTTCACTTACAGGTGCAGGTGACATAGATGGGATGAGTACTTTGGATGAGTTTAGCAGGAAAAAATGTGTTACATTTGGTGTTCTTGAGGATAGTCCCATTTTAGGTGATGCAGAGAGTTGTGTGACTGATTACAACTTTATTCCATGTTTTTCACAGGAGTTATGCAGGGCGTCATGTAGTGGGGAGTTTAGTACTCATGTTTATTTTTTTCCCTCTCTTGGAAGTAAATCAAATAGTTCATCCCATGCAGCTGATTTGGGTCAACAACCCATTGAGCCACAGAGATGGAGGGGTTAGCTAAAGGTCATTAGAGAGAAGGTTGATCAAACCTTATCTCATTTTGACTACATACATAAGTATGTTGAGTACCTCCTTTGGTTAGTAAAATTTCAAGAGAGATGGTATGGGGTCTCGACTGGTACTCCTATTCGTAGTTTGCAGTTTATTAGGAGTGCATTGGAAGAAATAAAATCAAAATACCTCCATTTGCTTCATGGTAGAGATTTTTCTATTGGGTACACAACGAAGGTTGGTAGAGCACCTACCCAATTAGCTATTCAGGATCAGAGACATGATCCATCTTCTAATTCGAGTGATGAGAGTGATGAAGAGTGTGTTCCTCATGACTATGACGATCAACCTTTGACACAGGGAGGTTTTTTTTATCTTGACTACATAGTGAGTTGTGCTCATCACTTCTCCTTTGGTCCACACACAGATGACTTGATGATGCATAGGTGTAGATTGGCTCAGGATTTATATCATCCATTTTGGGATGAAGTGTTACCATCTTCAGAAGATGGAACTAGAGACTGTAGGTGCTCGACTCAGTTGTTTGCAGGGAATTGCTTGCAAGATCAGAGATCATATTCATGTCATTATCATATGTATTTGATAGAGTTTTCCACTCCAATGTCTCAAAAATTTCCATTGGAGACATGGTTTCAAGGAGGTTTTAGTGTTAGTAGGCATGATGGCTTGGTTAGTTCGTTCCACGGTGATGGGGGAGAGTTATGTCACTTCCTCGTCTTGAGAGAATAGTATAGAGATGATTCTCCATCATTCTATGTTCATGTTGGCATCATTTGTTTCCCCATTGGTCGAACTTGCAGTTTTGGGGGTGTTGCTCTACTTCATATTGGAAATTTAGGAGGATCAATTACATATCTTCTAGCACCCATGAGGGATGGTCATCCCATCTATAGGTTGTTAGCAAAGGATGGAGAAAGATGTGTTGTAGACACTGTGAGTGGCAGTTGTGTTGGGATTTAGGTGGTGACAGGTTCGACAATGTAGTTTGGATGGATCCCAACGTGTTGCTTTACCACACTCAACATGGTGAAGTTGATATCAAACTAGTGTAGTGGAAGTTAGAGGGTTAAATGCAGCAGACTTCCATTTTGGGTTTGGGATCCAAGGATATTATGCATCATTTTTATGATTGGTAGATTTTCCTACATTGGGGTAGTTTCTCATGGTGTTGTTGAGCATAGTTTGATTCCTACCCTGTGGATTCAGTGGATATATTGTTGGGCACTCTACAGTTTTCTATGGGATCCTCCTTGTGCATCAGGATTCCAGTCAAGGTTTGTTGATGTATATTACAACATGTACATTGTGCAGTTTGCATACAGTTTCACCTTTGATCCATATGTACATGAGTTGATTTTGATGCACAAATCTCATGTGCATGAGTTGGATAGTTGGTATGATGTTTATTCTTGCGCTGTTGTGCTTATCTTGGTGCTACTAGAGTTGTTTGGTGATATGTGGGTCATTCTACAGTTCTTCCCTTGGGTTTTTGCTGGAGTAGTGTTTCCGGTTTAGTTGAGATTGCTTGAGGACAAGCAATTTCGGGGAGGGCAAACTGTAATGTCCCCTTTTTTAGCGAGCACCATAGTTGGAGGTTTAGCCTATCATCAGGTCTTCATAGGCTAATAATGATGATTAGAGGATCTGGTATCGCAGTTGGAAGTTTGCAAAGTTTGGCATCTCCAAATCCTTGGCTTATTCAGAGGCGATGTTATTCAAGGGTTTTTGGCTTCATTTGTATACAATTAGTATTTATAGTAAGTCAGTTGGATGATAGAGGTCAACCTTACTATTTTTAGTAAGGCATCCTTATGGGCAAAGTGAGCAGTGGGTTAGTTGGTGGCAAATTTAGAATTGATAAATGAGGTTTATTAATGGAGTTAAGGTATTTAATTTTTATTAAAGTTATACTTTAATAATAATTAATTATTTATAAGACGAGGACATTAAATGACTATTTGACTTTATTATAAAGGCATTTAATATCATAAAGTCTAAATATAAAGGTGGATATGATATGACTCCATTTGACTTAAATATTTTAAAAGAGGATTTAATGATATAAAGTCAAATAATAAATTTATGATATTGGGCACCCACTTTATGAGATGGCATTAAATAACAAAAGAAAATATAAAGTAAAAGTTATTTATTATATGTTAATGTAAAAATGCCTCATTGGGAATCAAGCCATTTGGAGAAAGATATAAAAAAGCATTTTGAAAATAAAATGATTATCATTGATCATTCATTCAACTTGGTTTGTGCTTTGGCATTTTGAAGGTGGGAACTAGGGTTTTCAGCTACAAGTGAATTTGGAGAGCATAGCTTCTCTTTGATTCAATCTTTTCGAGGGTGTGAAAGATCGTCTGAGGTTTATTGCTTTATCTCATAATTCACATTATGCTTGATTGGAGTTGTTTTATCAACATTATCAGAGGATATTTGGAGTAGATCATAAGTTATTGAAGACTAATATTATTTAATATCTTTATTGTTGTTAAAGGATATTCTTCTATTGGCACATGGGAGATTGTTGAGCATATTGGAGAGAGTTTATGAGGGTTTTGAGAAGTTCCCTATTGGAAACCTGAAGTATATTGGATGTTGTTTATTTTATTTGCTGCTACACTTTGTTGGGTTGTACATCTCAGATATTACCAGGTCGTACTAACTATTTCTACCAAGCCGTATAGACTTGGATGCCAAGTGTTTCAATCTAAGGCAGAAAACGCCTATGTTTAGGGTGGTATTTGATGACCAATTCGGGCGGCTAGACTTTTATGATCAGTTGATGCATTAATAATGTGGAGACTTCACTAATTGATTCCAAGTGTTCATCTCAAAGGGTTTCCTGATTGTTGAAACTCATTTTCTAGAATTATTGATATAGCTCTCAGACCTGCATTTGATGTATTGGAATTTTGGGTTTGATTATTATTGAGTAAAAAGAATGATGGTATGATTTGAATATAAATACATTGTATTTACAAACTATGCTTAATCATATTTGAGATTGTTGCTTCATTTCTAAGCATTTCTATATATTGCAATTTATAAATGTTTATTTGCATTATTATATATATACTCCTGGCAATAGATCATTAAAATTAAAAACAAGCAAACACTTTGAAACCCCAAGCTAGAACAAACAAGGCAGAAATTTTAGTTACAAGTGTCCACCTGGGTTGGGATATTTCACACTCCCTCTAGAATCACACTGAACATCCAAAGTTAAAGTAACTTCTATAGTAATGAAGAAGCTTGTAATATGTGGTTGGGGTTTGGTCGAAGAGGAGTAGATCTATATTGTAAAGAAGTTGTCCAACCTCATTTCCATGAAGAAGCAAAACCATGTTGTTGAGGGGGAATGTGTTGGGGTATAAGTTGTGAAAAATGTTGTCTTATGAGAGTTTATGCATGTCTTATATGAAGTAGTGATACCTAAAGGTCATTTAGAGTTGTTAGTCTCTTGGATGGGTTGGAAGGAGGAGGTGATCAATCTAGGGGTTCTAGGATCCCTTGAGATACTTGTAAGGATTTTTGCTAAAGGGTGATGGCCTTTTGTAAAAGGGCCAGGTGCCACTGATTTGAACATCAAAGAAGATAGAGAGATTATTGCTTGAGTCCTTGTAGAGGTAGTATTATCACCTTTGAATCTCATAGTAAATGGGGCATCTAAAGTGATCCTTAGTTTCCCCTTATGAATTGAGCAAAGACAATAGATGCAATAATGATGAAGAATACAATGATAAATCTCAACTTGTAGTTGGTGGGAACACACCTTTAGTTCACCAAGGAGAAACCTCAAAGCATATGACCAATGATCCTAAAGATAGTGAAGACAACATAAGTTACCATCTTCCACTTGTAAGAAATGCTCAACGAAGAAAGCAAGCTTTGGGTGGAGTAGCATAGGAGTGGAGGTCTAGGTGACCTAGATGTATTGTTTGTAAATTCCCTCCTTGGAAGCTCTTATGATGGTCTTCTTCAAAGGAAGGAACCTTGTAGGAGTGTACAAGGAATACATGAAAGGAGTTAGTCTATCAATAGGGATACCAATGGAAAGAAGAATCAACCTAGTCTCCAAGTGCCAACATTGTCAGTGTTTAGTGAGGACCAATGAAGTAGTAAGGACAAGTGAAGGAATCCTCTCTAAATAGCAAAGTGCTAAGTATGGATCTCTCATGACTAGAAGATGAGGTCCCCATGGCTTCAACTCTTGGTTGTAGAAAATAAGCTCAAAGATATTCTCAAGGTGTAGTAGTTAGGTGTCAAATTCAGCTTGGACAATGCATTGAAGAATGGTTTGCTTGCAATGGATCATGTGTTGAAGCATGGGATTCTAGACCCTTTCCATATGGACCTAGTCAACATGCCCCAATTTAGGTCTCCACATCTTTGAAGATTGATGATTGCATGAAAAAGGCATAACTTAGAGAGGATGTCTTGGAAATGTATTTGAAAACAATGAAATTTCAAGACAAAAAGAGAAGCATTCCCCTTGCAAAGGTGTGAGTGAGAGGCAAACTTCATGTTATAGGATGGACAAGAAAATCAGATCCCCAAGTATTTGTAGGCTAATGTGATCTCTAGAAAGTTCCCCTTTGTAGAAAAAATGGAATTTGGATAGAGAGCGCTTGGAGATATTGGAAATCATGACCTTAGTTTTACTAAGGTTGACCACAACCTATAAAAGTTCACAAAAACAAGCTAGGGTGTCAAGTTGTTATTATAAGCCATTGGCAGAGTGTGAGAGGGCAATATCATTGGCAAAGAGAAGGTTAGCTATAACCACCTTATGCAAAATATAACCATCATCTAAATAGGAATGTTGTCGAAGAACCTTCGAACTCATAAACCTAAATGTTAAATAGGCTAGATGAAAGAGGGGACATCCTTGCTTGACCCCAACTGTACTTTTTACAAAGTTAGAGAAACTAAGGGAAGTACAAAAATACCCAATAATTGTCTCATAAAGGCTCTAAGAAGCAATAATTAGAGAATCTAGAATGCTGATATCTTTGAACTTTTGGAAAAGAAAGTGTTTCCAAATTGATTCAAAGGCCTCTTTGAAGTTAGCAAAACATCAAAAGGCTTTAGAAGACGAGCGATGATCCTTCTCAATAATATTTTTAGAGTTTAAAGATGTGGTCAATAGTCAATTTGTCCCATTTGAAGTGAGCTTGACCCCTAGCTTTGATATTATTCCTTTCCAAGTGCCTTGACATCCACATGTCCAACATCATGGCATATAGGTAAACGTATGCCCAATCATAATGGTCTTGTAGCTATCAAGGATAGAGGGATCCCCAAACTTATGAATAGGTCAATGATGTGTTGGGGGTCCATGAATGTAGAGTGAGGGCGGTGACAATGGGATGGTTTGGAACATCATGGAGGGAAATAAATTATTGTCAAATAAGGTATAATTCCATTGTATTTCACTAAATTAGGTGCAAGTTAGCTAGTAGAGAGGTGCCCTTGAATGTCCTTGAAGGGAGCAAGCTTGTACAAATTGATTTTAATAGTTGATTCTTATTGTTGGAACTCATCGCACTTTGAGTTTCTCCAAGGTAAATCTTTTGAAATATGTTGTTCTTATGTGTGTAGTTTTAAAATTACTTGTTTTTGGCCAAGATGCTACATGTTTCTAATGGCTAAGAAATGATAATTTTGGATAACAAGGATATCTCTATCTATATTAATTGTAGTTGTCCATGTTGATCTATTTTATCCTAGAACTAATGACAAAAAAAATAATAAATAAATGATTCATATTGATGAAGCAAGTTGTGAAATATCCATCTTGATTATGGATCATCCCAAGGGGCTTAGGACACAAAATCATACTTGACATCGAGTGGAGAAAGGTAGTAATAGTTGGACATAAGAAAGAGTGTTGGGCAATATAAGTATTAGAAAATTGAATATTAAAATGAATTATGGCGTGATGGGTATTGGAGGAACCAAAAGGAGATAAGGAAGGGAAGGCTTGAAGTGGAAATAAAGAGTGAAACATTAAAAATAAAGGGGATACTCAAATTAGGTTTTCCAAAGACCTTTGGCAAGGACATGATAAAACACATGAACGTCCACTCAATTGGGGAAGCAAGCAAATTTGTTGATGTATATAAAACAAGGGAGAAATATGCCTAGTAAATGGAGACCATAAGTGGATTATTAATAGGTTAATTCTAGTGTAGGCATGCAAAATGTCTTGAGTATGACATTATTAGGATAGGATTAAAGAGAAACATTGAGGTATAGGTCGAGATATGTAATGTCCCTCCCTAGCTTTTCTCAACAATTGTCAAAGTTAGCCTATTCAATCATTCCTATAGGCTAACATGGTGTGGTTAGGGAACTTCGGTGTCCATTTATCCGGCTTGGTGAGGTTGGCATCAATATTTTAGTGTTATTATTGTCCTATGTAATTTTTTAAAATAACATTATGTCACTTAAGTTAAATTAAATAATTTAAGTCATGTTATTTTAATAAAGTGACTTTTTGAAGGGGGCCATGGGAGACATAAGTAAAAATTAAATTATAAAATGTTATAACTTAAAGTGCAACGCCTAGGGAGGCATAAGGGGGGAAAATAATTTAAAATTAAATCTTTTAAAACCCTAGGAGGCAGCGTTTGTAGTGATTGTGTAAGCTTTTTGAGCTCATTTTTTCTTTACGTTGGATAAAGATATTGAAGTGGTTATGGATCTTGGAGGAGAGCTTTCTTCTCAGGGTTTGTGAGGATGGAAACCCTTGCAAGCAATAATCTCTACAGTTTTGAGAGATACAGTCTCGAGATTATCTTGGTGATTTCACACAAAGATCATAGTCGGACTTAGTTGGTATTCATTTCCTACCCTTCTTCTGTCATCGAAGCTCAGTTTGCAAAGATTACTTGTTGAGATAGATTGAAGAGATTTATCAGAGGATTATTGATAGTGTTGGCTCCTTTTGGCTAGTCGTACCATCCCTAAAGTTGGTCATACTTCTCCTAGGAGGGCGTTGTGTATTTTTGGCTTGGCCGCCTAGGGTTTGGGATTGCTTCTTGTTGGAGATTGGGCGCCTAGGCTGGGATAACACTCAATAATCACGAAAGGAGCGAAGAATTCATTGTTGAAGAATTTTGACAGGCATTTCCTTACTTCCAGTACGTTGGTTTCTACTACAATGGTTTATTGAAGTGGAAATTTTCTTTTGGGTATTTTGAAATTAGATAATAGATGATATTTTTATGTATTGGGTTATTGTTATATTTGAGAGAAACTCAATATTTTGTTTGTAATAAAAATAAGGAATATTCAACCTGTTGTTTCATTGAAAAGTATTGAAATTTCAGAACTTCTCTTCATTATAAGTTCTTTAGTTGTTGCACTTTACTTTCTGTTCAAAGTATTTTAAAATATTGTCAAAACACAAAACAAACAATCAACAAAAGTCAAAAATAAAATAGGCGGAATGGGGATGCCTATTAAGTGGTATTAGAGTAGGTGTATATTTCCATCTTGAGGGGTTATATGACCAAGAACAACAGTCTATGAGTGATTTGTAGCCAACACTAGTATTATTTGAGGAGAAATAGGTCAAATCCTAACATTGAAGAGACTCTTTTTTGGTGAAGAAAGAATTGAAACAAGTATGGGCGACGTAGATAGGGATAATAGGGGTAACGAGGAACCAAGTACCCACAATATGCTTAATGGTATGTGTTACCATATTTTTATGAAAAACCAGAACAAAAAAAAGGAAAAGAATCAGCAAAGCATTACAAAGTCAAAGAAAGTTGAAGTCAAGGGAATGAAGTAAAAGTCAAACGATAAGGACAAGGATTGCAAAATATCTTATCCACAAAGGATAAGGATTGAAAAAATCTTATCCATATAGGATAAGGATGACAACTTAGAGGATAATATTGACAACTCAGAGGATAAGATTAACAACTCATAAAGCAAAATGGAAAATCTTATCTATAGAGGATAAGATTGACAGAGGATAAGATTGACAACTCATAAAGCAAAAAGGAAAATCTTATCTATAGAGGATAAGGATGACAACTCATAGGAAAAATATATAAAAGTCAACATGACTTTTTGATTTTAGGCTCTCAAAAATCTATAAATAAGAGGCCTATGTTTGTTGCAAAGTATTGAAAAGGTTTATTGTGACAAAGTGACATTCAGTCCTTTAATTTTTTCAGTCAAAATTAGGTCTTTACTTCTTTAATTTTCTTCATTGATTGCATCTTCAACCTTATTTCACTCTAAAATAATGGTTCATTGTATGCTTGTGATGTAATATTTTACTGTTTTTCCAAAAAATAATCATTGTAGCACCCTTTAGTGAATCAAAGATCAGTATGTTTGCCTCTATTTGTTTCACTTTTCTCTGTGTATGAAAGAAAAGTAGGTATTATTGTGAGTTTTATGACTCCTTGATTGTTGTTCTTCTAATTTTAACTCCGAATTATTGTTCCAAATACTGTGTGAAGCTTTAGATTCATATTTATAGGTTGTGTTGCTGAAACGATGTAGAAATCTTGTATATTGATGTATCACCTTCCTTTCTTGTTTTGGATTTTATTATAAGATCTTTCTCATCTCTTTTCCCAGCAAGGTGCTTTAGTTAGAGTTAGTATTTTAGGTTATTTACCAAGGGTAAGCCGCCATTTAATCAGAGGTTGACCTCGAGTTTCAAAAGTCCCACAGCTTGAGAGATCACCCCATGTTTCACAGGATAGCTAGATTCAAGATTCAACAGGGTGGATATTCTCGGTGATAATAGTATGATGAGAGGGTAGTGAGAGTTTCAATATGGGATACAATAGACTTTGGCACAAATGACAACCCTATTGATACAACATTTGGCTAGGAATAACAAAAATAATGGAAACAACAGAGGTAACAATGAGGGCAATAGAGGTCACGACAGGAACAATGGTAATGGGGAAGCTTCAATGAATGAAAGAAGGGAAAATCAGCATGACAAAACCCGAACAACTAATTATAGGTCCCTAATGCTTAACTTCCAGTCGAGAGTCAATCCTCAGATAGAGAATGAACCAACCCAACAATAGCTACATGATCAAATTTTATAGGATTGGAGGGATTCAGGATTGGAATTTTAGGCTGAAATGTCTTTTCGAGACTACGTGGACCTTAGGATGAAGCATTGGCCTCATAGAGGTGGCAGACAACAACATCAGGAGTTATGGTGGAAGGCAAGTTATCCATATCTTCCTTGGATGGCTCGGGGAAGAATACAGTGAGAGTATGGGTACAAAAGTTAGACACATACTTCCAACTCAACCCAATGCAGGAGGATGAGGCTATCAAGTATGCGGCTATACACTTAGATGTGATTGCTCATGAATGGTGGAAACATGGGATGATTACCATGGGGCATGACCAAATTGATACATATGTTGAGTTCACAGAGAGGTTGATAGATAGATTTGATATGGACCCTCAATTGCACTTTGAGTTAGCTCAACTCAAATAGTGAGGCATTGTGGACAACTTTGTTGTAGATTTCCAGAGACTTCCGGTGCTAGTTATAGATATGTCAAAGAGGAGGTTGATTGTTCTTTTTATTGATGGGCTTTCAGATCCTTTATGTGGTTGGGTTAAGGGGATTAATCTGGCTACATTGCAGGAAGCCATCAAGAAGGAAAGGGATATGGAATCTTCTACTTCTAGAAGTAAATTCCAATCCAAGGGATTTATGCATAAGAAAGATAAATATAAAAAGCATTTTTAGCATTATTCCCATCCACCCAAAAAAGACTCAAATAGGTTGGATAATGATCAATTAAATAACCTTCAAAGGAAGAAATTATGCTTCCCTTGTAGAGAGCCTTGGGAAAAATTGCACAAGTGTAGCATAAAGGAAAAGGAAAAGCAAATAGAATACTTCTTTGCTAACAAAACAACATCAGAAAAATCAGATCAGCAATCTAATTCAAAGAGTAGTGATGAGGAAAATTCATCAAAGGAGGAGTTGAAGAGTGATGGAACCATTTCCCAATTCTCAAGCATTCAAAGGGTAGTCACATTTAAAGTTAGAGGGACTTTACAAGGGCAATGAATCATAGCTATGATTGACATGGGTGCCACACATAACTTCATTGATGAAAAGTTTGTGGCTAGGAGAGGTCTAAAGGTAGGAGAGCATGATGGTTTTAGGGTGATGGTAGTTGATGGATACAAACTTTCTTGTATTCAAAAGGTTTCAAATCTGAAAATTCAATTAGGTGAATATGAATTGATAGATGAATTCTATGTGGTCAACATCGGGATACTAATATGGTATTGGGAATACATTAGATGAAATCCCTTGTGGAGATTTCCTTCCATCTTTAGAAGATGGTAATAAAGTTTGGGGCTAGTGGGAAGAAGATAATACTTAGAGGCCTATCAGATTGGGGGCCTAGAGTGGTGTCCTTCAAAAGGATGGAGGGGTTAATTAGACATGAGCAGGTAGAATGGGCAGTAGAGTGTCTCATCATGCCTATAGTTATAGATCAACAAAAGAATAATTACCATCCGGACATCCAAAAGTTAGTATCATAGCATAGTATGATATTTGGGAGCATTCATCTTGGTGTGTCGCCAAATAGAGGGATGGAGCATATCATAGAGTTAGAGGAAGGTACTAAACCGGTGATGATAACCCCTTACTGACACTCAAAGAGACAAAAAGGAAAAATAGAAAAAGCAATCAAAGAGTTATTAGAGATGGGGCACATAAGACCCAACAAAAGCCCTTTTTCTTCATCACTAGTGTTGGTAAAGAAAAAGGATGGGACAATGCGGATGTGCATTGATTACCGGGCATTAAACAAAAATACTATTAATAATAGGTATCCCATTCCATAGATAGATGAGTTGATCGATGAGCTACATGGAGCTCGTTATTTCTCCAAGATAGATTTGAGATTTGGATACCATCAGATCAGGATGAGGAAGGAGGATATAGAGAAGATAGCTTTCTGATGCCATTGTGGACATTTTGAGTTTTTGGTGATTCCCTTTGGCTTGACAAATGCTCTTGCTACTTTTCAGAGTTGCATGAATCGAGTGTTTAGGAATCAGTTGAGGAAATTTGTTCTAATATTTTTTTATGATATCTTGATCTTTAGCAAAACTTGGGAGGAACACTTGCAGCGTCTTGAGGAGGTTATGAGGATCTTGGAGAGTGAGTCTCATTATGTGAAGGAATCCAAATGTGACTTTGGTATGACAGAGCTTTTGTACCTTGATCACATCATCAGTGTAGACAGAGTGAAAGCTGATCTTGAGAAGATCAAGGCCATTGTTGATTGGCCCCCACCAACGAATCTCACTCAAATTAAAGGGTTCTTTGGATTTTGTGGATTTTATAGGATATTTATTAAGGGATTTTCTCAAACTGCAACTCCACTTATAGATGTAACTAAGAAGGGAGATTTTGAATGGTCGGATTCAGTGCAGAGATGTTTTGATCACTTCAAATAGGTGATGTCATCATGTCCAGTATCAGCCATACTTGACTTCTCCAAACTATTTGAGGTGGAGTGTCATGCATCAGGAGAGGAGATAGGTGCTATTTTGATGTAGGAGAAGCACCCCATTGCATTTGAGAGTAGAAAATGGTGAGGTGTGGAGAAAAACTATTCTAATTATGATAGGGAGATGTTGGCTATCATGCATGCCTTAGCCAAGTTTAGAGCATACCTCGTTGAGGGTAAAATTATTATTAAAACTGACCACAATAGTATCAAGTATTTCATGAATTAGAAGGACCTCAATGACAGGCAGCAAAAGTGGGTAAGTAGATTATAGGCATATGATTTTTGAAATTGTATATGTCAAGGGGAAGAAGAATATAGTCAACAATGCACTTTCTAGGAGGCCTCACTTAAGTTCTCTGGTGGAGATTTTGATGATTGGAGAGAATTGATGCAGAAAAATATGTCAAAGATTCTTGGGCAGCAAGGATTGTAGAGGGAACAATCCATGATGACAAGTATACAGTGCTTAATGAGTTGATTAATTATAAAGATAGGATTTATTTGGTGCCTTCTTCTCAGCTTAAGGTGAAGTTGTTGAGGACATTTCATGATGCACCTATGGCTGGTCACCTAAGGTTTTTCAAGACATCCAGGTAGATTCGAGAGAGATTTACTTGGAAAGGGCTTAAAAATGAAGTCCTTAAGTATGTCAAGGAGTGCCCTACTTGCCAACAAAACAAGAATGAGCATACCTATCCAGCTAGTTTACTTTAGCCCTTACCCATTCCTAATCAGAAATGGGAATGTATTTCCATGGACTTCATCATCGGGTTACTCAAGGTATAGGGCAAGGATTGCATATATGTCCTAGTTGATAGGTTGAGCAAATTTTCCCATTTTATGCTATTTCAACAACATATATATTGTAGCATAGGTGGTTGATCTCTTCTTTAAAGAGATTCAGATTGCATGGGATGCCTAGGTGTATAGTCAATGATAGGGAGAGAAATTTCCTCAGTCTATTTTGGTAGGAGCTCTTCAAATTGAGTGGAATTGAGATCACTTTTAGCACTAGCTACCACCCACAGACGGATGGACAAATGGAGATAGTGAAAAAATGGGTGGAGGGGTATCTTAGAAATTATGTGTCAGGACAACAAAGGGCTTGAATCAAATGGTTGCACATAGGTGAGTATTGTTACAATACTACCTATCATATGTCCATCAAGATGTCTCTATTTATTGCTTTGTATGGGTATGAGGCACCAAACTCCTTGGATTTGTTATTTGGCGATAGCAGAGTGCCTAAGGCAAGAGATTTATTGTAGGAAAGCCAAGAAGTGTTCAAATCCTTGAAGGAAAATTTGCAGTAGGCACACAATCAACAAAATCTTTATGCTGATCCGCACCGTACCTCCAAATTTGAGGTTGGGGACATGGTGTATTTGAGGCTTCAGTGTAATGAACCGGACTATTTCCTTTTTGTTTTTCCAATTACAATTACAAACAACACGCACCCATTAAGGTTAGCTCTAAAACCAAAACGATGCGGAAAGCAACTCTAACCAAGGATGTACACCAAGATCCCGATGTTGGGCAAGGTGTGAGCATATGGTCAGAGGATTTGATGCAAATGCAAAACTGGAAGGGAACTCTAACCAAGAATGTGTCTAGGATAGATGAGCATATGGTCAGAGGATCTTATGCATGCTGAGTTGAAGGTAACTCTAACCAGGATGGCGCCAAGAGATGGCGAGCATATGGTCAGAGGGTCCCTAAAAACTACTAACTAAAAGTAAATAGGCAGAAAGCCAGCCTCTTCCACTTATTCAACGAGAAGTACAATGAGCAAAGAAGGAGATAAAGAGAATGCTGACAGTACTACTGTTCAGCTTACAATGAAATAGAGAGTGCCTGCCAAGAAAATAAGATTAAGAGTTAAATAAGGCTGCAACAGTATAGTAGACTCCCCCTTGCTTGATAAGAATGCTTAGACCCAAAACTCCACTCAAAGGACCCACTTTATAATCTGATTTTTCACAGACCTGCAACTTAAAATGCATATCCAACAACCCTAGAATCCACTAAGATGCACACAACTCACTCAAAACTCACCCAAAACACATAAGATAAAATGCATAATGCTTCTAAGATATTGGCGTCCAAGAATGAACCATAAAACTGACCCAAAGACTCATATATATTTTTGCATGAAATTCCAAGCACCACTAGAAAGGTACGACCCTCAAGGAGGGGTGATTTTGCTCCATAAAATCCAACACTTGAAAATAAAATCTGAAACTTGGCACTCAAGGTTGCCCCTAGCAAGAAATCAGATTGGTAAAACACCCAGAATAGAAATATTTTTATTTTTGAATCTATGAATGAAACTTACAATCAGCTATGATAATCAACAACTCCAAAATATGATTAGAATGCAAGGAAACTGAACTAAGATGCTAGGAAACTCAAGTACAATGCTAGAAAACTCAACTACAATCTACCTCTCAACTAGTTGCTATCTTTCAAGCAAGAAGCTGAGCCAAGCTAGGAGGTGTGCTTTCCTCGAAGCAACTTTGTCACCATTTCGGCAGCATAACTTTACTGAAGATATGAGATGAAGAACTGAAGAGAGAAGGCCTCCTTTTATAGGCTTAGCAAAGCATCTCTAGAAGCTTCTAGAAAGTGTGCCCTTTTTATTTTGAATTGACTTCATTTTCCCTCCAAGAATGGCGTCCCTCTTCCCAAGTAATATTCGATCTTTTAATAAAATATTAAGCTCCTTGAAGTTGGCGTCCCCCCTTAAGCATCACATATTTTTGTCCTTGGAAATATTTAATAACCTTCTGATAAGGCATTCACCCTTGAAGTACCCCTTTTAAAACAACTTAAAGTGATGAAGCTAGGCCAAGGGGTCAACATTAAAATATAACATTATTTAAATCAACTTAACTTATCTCTCCAAAAAAAGCATCCAAAGGCCAAAAATCAAATTACCAACTGAACTGGTTGAAGAAGAGAGCCAGCTGCACTGAAATCCACAAGACCACTGCCAGAAATAGAATTTACTAAAAATAGTAAATTCATGAAGGTGCTTAGATCACAATGTAAGCTATACCACTGCAAAGCTCTCTAAAAACCCAAAAAGAATCCGCAATCCAATCTCCAAACTTCAAGCAACAACCTCCTCAAAAATAGGAAACCATAATTTTCACCCTTCAAGTAGCCTACGGGTCTCTAGAATAGGCCAACGGTCAACTGAATCGATCACAATTAAGAAGGGGACATTACAGTCTGCCCTCCCTAAGATTGTTTTCCCTCAAGCAATCGCAAGTCTGGATGTTGCAGAATCTCCTCATTCTCCCAAGTTCATCCTCCAAAGGCAAGTTCTTCCACTTCACCAAGTATTCTTTGATTGTTCTTCTCCTCAAAGAACGCTCTCTGGAATTAATAATCTCCTCTGGAATTGTTGTCACCTAGAAATGCACCCTATGCAAAGTTGTAAAACTGAGCTTTCTAGTGAAACATTGGATCACTCCAAGGCTGTGGGTCACCTGAGATTGGAGTGAACCTCCAGAGAAGGCCGGCTTCCTTTGGTGTCACCTAAACTACTAATTTTTTAAGGGTAAAAGGAGAAGGAATGCATACAAATGAAACTAGACTATGGTGATACACCGAGTTGATAAGAAATCAGGAAAATGAAAACAAGATGCAAACACACTGGATAAACTAGACTGCAGCTATTTTACTTACTCAACATAATCCCATTAGACTTATGCATCACTCTTCATAGGTTTGATCTACATTACATATCTCAAGAAGGAAGGGAAAAACTTCACAGCTTTGTGGTATGAATACAGATTTAGGAAGCACTGTTAAAGAAATACATACATAAGCTAACATACAGAAATGAGAGTGGTAAGAGCATTAGTCCTTGTTTTTAAGGTGAACTATGTTTTGCATTCCATATTTCAGTTGAGATACAAAAAAAACATACATTTAGTCGAGAAAGGATTGATAGAAATCACTAACTCTTCAGAGTGTATAATCAGAACTATTTACAAAAAGGCAAAAAATGCCTTAAATATCAAAGTGTGCCGGGCCCTTAGGGCTTACAAAATATCAGGGCCCAGAAAAATCTGCCCCTTAGATTTTTTTATTGAATTTCAAGCTGCACCTTGCGTGTCCATGTCAGTGTCAAAGATTGCCTTCAAGGGACTCCCTTCTTGAACATTCTGCAACCACCGCATTCACTTCTGTTCCTCGTGTTGATCTTCGAACCTTCCTGTCGAGTGCCTGCAATGCTTCTGAGCTCAAAACATATACGCATTGCTTTTCATTCCGTTGATGTTCTTCAGACTGCCACGGCTCGCTTTCAAATCCCTCTAGTTGGTCGAGTGAACTCCACGCAGATTCCTCAGGCAGTCAAAAACTCCTTTGATCAGAATCGCATCTCGGCGAGACACTAGAAGTGTCTCACCGATGCGATTATGCCCCTCTGAAACTATCGGCACAACATGTGACAGTCGATGAGAGCTCTTATCGAGCCACCAAAGTTATATCGAAGTCAGCTTTGTCATCGCTCAGAACATCGGAAAGACACTACCGAGTCAGCAGGATCTCATAGTGATGTTGGATCCTTCAACCCAGGCTCATTTTGTATCAACAAGACTCTGGCAAGTTGGGAAGACTTCATAATGAGGTCCCCCAGTCATACTGATACCCGCTTCAATCACTGAGACCGCACCATGTCGGCAAGAAACTACTCCGACGGCTAGAAGCTACACCGATGTCTTTTATGCCAGGGAGACCCTCTGTTGGTCGGTGAGACCTTTGTCAAAGACTCCTCCTTTATCGCCAAGACCTCCCCATGTCGGCAAGACCTCAGGGTGAAGCCTTCAACTGTTGGTGAGCTCAGCTTACTTTTGATGAGACCTTACCGGGTTGGCAAAACATCCTGTCGAGGCCTCTCTTCTTCGCCAATGCCTCCTTTATCATACCGTTGGGCTCCTTTCCTTCTATTGACAGACATCCTTATATCGACAAGACCTTATGCCGATGTCAGGCTCTTTCGGTGAGGTCTTTACTTTTTGGTCGGTGAGACATCATGCGGTCGCTGAGACTTCATAGCGAACTCCTCCTGTCTGCCCGAGCTATCTTCTATTTGCTTAGACTACATCAAGTCGGCAAGACATCTTACCGAATGTTAGACCTCCTTTCTGAGTCTCCCCGAGCGCACTTTACTTTGTCGGGCTCTTTACTTCCTTTGATGTGACTTTATTGATGTTACCCCGAGACATTTTATTCCACTGAGCTCCAGGTCTCTTTCGGTGTGACTTCCATCAGTCGGGAAGACATCATGGCGAAAGGAGAATGCTACACCGAGCCCCCCTTTTTGTTTCGGCAAGACACATGCCTATCGGCCAAACCCTTTGTCGAGCACACTAGTCTCCCCGAACTCTCATCTTTCGACCAGACTACCTGTTTGTCGCCAGGACTCACGCAGAACTTTTCCATTCCATCGGGCTCTTTACTTCCTTCGGCAAGACCGTCTGTGTTGCTGAGACCTCACGGCGATCCCACCATCCTTCGCCGAAAACAACATCTCCTGCCGAGGCCTCTTGCTTTTCAAATACTGTCGATGTGACCCCCTTGTTGTCGCCAAGACCATATGCCAAAGGCCCATCTTATGCCAATCCTTTTGCTCCGGTATGACTCACTCCTTTGGCCAAACCACCTGTTTGTCGCCGGGACCCACGCCGAACTCTTCATTCTACCCGAGCTCACTTTTGTTTCGCTGAGACTTCGGCCTGTCGGCCAGACTTCATACCAAGCGTTGGACGCTACACCGACGTCAAACGTCGGGGAGACTTCATGTGTTCGGAAAGACCTTATGCCAATATGACTTCATTGGCGAGACTGCTGGCTTTCGGTGAGACTTTATTCGTCGTCGGGACTTCATGGCGAAGGCATCTCCTCTTGGCGATCTCTTTGTTGTCAGCAAGACATCAGAGTCGAGGAGACCTCTCTCCGTCTTGAATGCTATGTTGAAGGCTCCCTGTTGTCGATGAGACACCACCGGTTCGCCGAGACCACTTGCCAAAATACATCTTATGCCAAAACCTTATTGTTGTCGAGGAGACTTCACTAGTCACCGAGACTCTCTCTGAATGCTTCATTACACCGAAGGCTTTTTAAGTCGGGGAGACTTTGTGACTTCGGCGAGACCCTTTGGCGAAGCTCGCTTGCTTTGCCGATGCCGCCTGACTTCGGCGAGACTTCTTTCGATTGGTAAGACCTCCTACCGAAACCTACACACATACACCGAAGGGATCCTGCTTTGCTTTGTCGACGAGACCCGATGCATTCGCCGAGACTTCTCTCCGAAGAAAAGAACTTCCACCAAAATGAATATCCTTTTATCGTCGGGACTATGATCGATGTCTTGCCGATAGGGACCTGTAGGTGAATCCCACTCGCCGTGACATTCTTGGGGTCTTGGCGACTCTCTCCTTAGAAGGTTTTCATGCCGAACCTGAACAAGGCAGGCTTCTTCACTAAGTTCCCTGTGACCTAGCATCAGATTCATGACTTTTTCCCTAGGCTGAATGCTCCATTTGGCCTTCTCGAACCTGTTAAACACAATTTGCCTTGCTTGATTGAGCCTGAGGGTGAAAATTAGGTAACAGGAATCAAGGTCAACTTTCCTTCTTCATCCAAGGGAGGCAACTGTGATGAAGCAACAACATTGTGTCCAAGTGCCTTCTTGAGGCGAGACACATGGAAGACATTGTGAACCTTGCTACTCAATGGTAGTTCCAACTCATAAGCCACTGCTCCAACCTTTCTGATGACTTTGAATGGCCCATAGAAGCGAGGTTTGAGCTTCTCAGCTCCACTCTTCTTGAGTGTAGACTGTCTGTAAGGCTGAAGTCGAAGATAAACCATATCTCCAACCTCAAATGAATGCTCAACACACTGCTGATCAGCGTACATCTTCTGCTGATTTTGTGCTATTTGAAGGTTATTCTTCAAGGACTTCAAAATATCTTGACTTTGCTGCAACAAATCCTTGGCTTGAGGGGCTTTTCTATCACTAAACACCAAATTAACAAAGCTAGGAGCCTCATAACCATCGAGAGCCATGAATGGAGACATCCATATTGACATGTGGAAGGATGAATTGTAGCAATATTACCCTAGGTGAAGCCATTTCACCCATGGCCTTTGCTCCTCTGAGACATAATTCCTAAGATAGCCCTCCAACTACTTGTTCACTATCTTTGTTTGACCATCAGTTTGAGGGTGATAGCTAGTGCTTGGAGTAAGCATCGTACCACTCATCCTAAAAACTTCTTGCCAAAAGGTGCTTAGGAACTTGTTGTCCCTATCACTCACAATGTTTTTCAGCAACCCATGCAATCTAAACACTTCATGGAAAAACAAATCTGCAAATTGAGTTGTTGAGAATGGCTAGTGATGGCAAAAAAGTGAGCAAACTTTGTTAATTTGTCCACTGCAACATAGATACAAACTTTGCCTTGAACCTTTGGCAACCCAGTGATGAAGTCCATTGATATGCTCTCCCATTTTTGGTTGGGAATGGGAAGAGGTTGCAGTAGACCAGCTGGAAGAGAATGCTCATTTTTGTTCATCTGACAAGTGGGACACTCCTTGATGTAGCATTGGACTTCCTCTTTCAACCCTTCCAAGAAAACCTCTCCCGAATCTGCCTATATGTCTTGAAATAACCTTGATGACCAACAAGTGGGATGTCATGGAAAGTCATCAAAATCTTCTTTTTGAGCTTAGAATTGGCCACCAAAAAGATCCTTCCCTTGTAGTGTATCAAACCATCAACCACTTTGTACCTTTCATCATGGAAAGTTCCTTCAATGATGCTGGTTGCAAACTGATTTTTCGCATAATCAAGAAGCAACACCTCCTTCCAATCAGCAGTAAGCTCACACAATGAGCTCAAATGAGGCCTCCTAGATAGAGCATCTACCAAAATGTTGTTTTTCCCTTTGACATACTCAATGTCAAAATCGTAAGCTTAAAGCTTACTCACCCACTTTTTTTGTCTTTCATTCAAATCCTTCTGATGCATGAAGTGCTTGAGACTATTGTGATCAATCTTGACCACAAACTTGCTCCCCACCAAATATTGTCTGAACTTTCCTAATGCATGCATGATTGCAAGTATTTCCTTGTCATAGATGGAGTAGGTCCTTTCAACACCCCTTAGTTTCCTACTTTCAAAAACAATGGGATGCTTATCTTGCATCAACATAGCCCCAACACCTTCTCCAGATGCATCACACTGTAACTCGAAAGGGTTGGAGAAATCCGGTATGGCCAAAACCGGACAAGAACTCATGATCTTCTTGAACTTATCAAAAACACTTTGAGCCTTTTCTGACCAAAAGAAAGCTCCTTTTTTAGTGAGGTCAGTAAGAGGAGCAACACTTTGTGAGTAGCCCTTCACAAATCTTCTGTAAAAGCCACAAAGACCTAAAAACCCTTTCAAATGAGTCAAGTTCTCTGGAGGTGGCCAATCAACTATCGCCTTGATCTTTTCAGGATCAACCTTCACCCCATCAACACTAATTATGTGACCAAGGTAGAGCAGCTCCTTCATTCCAAATTCACATTTGGATTCTTTGGAAAAGAAACTTTCAGACTCTAGGATGCTAAGAACTTCCTCCAAGTGCTTGAGATGCTCTTCCCACGTCTTGCTAAAGATGAGGATATCATAAAAAAAGGTCAATAAAAACTTCCTCAACTGCTTCTGAAAGACTCTATTCATACAAGACTAGAAAGTGGCAAGAGCATTAGTCAACCCAAAAGGCATGACTAAAAACTCGAAATGACCATAGTGGCATCTGAATGTCATCTTCTCAACATCTGACCCTCTGATCTGAATTTGATAGTAGCCCGACCTCAAATCAATTTTTGAAAATAACTTGGCACCATGTAGCTCGTCAATGAGCTCATCTATCCGGGGGATGGGGTACCAATTTTTTATTGTGCTTTGATTCAAGGCATAGTAATCCACACACATGTGGATGGTACCATCCTTCTTCTTCACAAGAACTATTGTTGAAGCGAAGGGACTCTTGCTTGGACGAATGAAGCCCATCTCTAAGAGTTCTTTTATGTTTTTCTCAATCTCATCCTTCTGCTTCTTAGGATACTGATAAGGTGTTGTGATGATTGGCTTGGCCCCTTCCTTGAGTTCGATGACATGCTCAGCTCCCCTTTCAGGGGGCGGTCCCAGAGGTAGATCAGCAAACACCTTGCTCTTCTTGGTGAGTATAGACTGAATATCTGGAGGATAGTCTCTCTTGGTTTCAACCAGACTAGCTGGAAGAACCATACATTCCATAGCCCACTCAACTTGCTCATGCCGAATCAGCCTCTCCACTCTTTTGAATGACACAATCCAAGGACCACCATTGCACATTCCTCTTAGCACCACCTTCTTTCCATCAGATTGGAACTTGAGCTCCATTCTTTGTAGATTGAGAGAGATTTCACCAAGTGAGCATAACCATTGAATACCAAGTACGACATCCGTGTCACCAATAGTAACTACATAGAATTCATCTTTGACTTCATAGTTGCCTAATTGCATAGACATGTTAGGAACTCTTTGGTTGCAAGAAATATGAAACCCATCAGCCACCATAACTTTGAAACCTTCAAATTCTTCTATTTTGAGACCTCTCTTTGCAACCACACCTTCGTCAATGAAGTTATGTGTTGCCCCAGTATCAATTAAGGCAACAATACGGTGACCTCCAATCCCACCATGAACCTTGAAAGATTCATTCTTTTGGAAACTAGAGAGTTGGGAAATAGGGCCCCCAACTCCTTGCTCATGATCGGACTCTTCTGGGGCTTTCTCTTCCTCGCTGTCTCCAAAATAAGACTACTAATTAGACATATCAGATTCTGATCCATAATCAAAATAGGCCCCCATTTGGTTAGAACACCCTCTTCCATAGCATCTATGACCCTTAATCCAAGGCTCCAAACATGTATAACACTTGCCCTCTTTTCTAAGCTACTCGGCAGTCAACTTGGGTGGAAACTTCTTGTGCTGATTTGAAAAATGTTTCTTATCCTTCTTGTGGCCAAAGGGCTTGGGCGGAAATTTTGGCCTAGGGGTTGATAACTGAGACTTTTTTATTGCTTCTTCGAGACTTGGTGGATCGAAAGCCTTAACCCACCCTTTCAAAGGTTCAACCAATCCTTCAAAGAACAATACTACCAACCTTCTTTCAGTGATGTTGGGCACCCTCACGGAAAGCCTCTGAAAATCAGCTATGTAAGCATCCAAGAAGCCATGCTGCTTTAATTGTGCAAGCTCATGAAACTTCACTTCAGGATCCCTAGTGTCGAACCTATCAATCAGCTTATTGGTGAATTCATCGTAGATTCGAATGAGGTTGTGGCCAAGCATGACCAAACCATAGTACCGCCACTCATGGGAAGCTCCTTCCAAATGCAATGTTGCAAACTTTATGGCATCCTCCTCCAGCATGGGTCTTAGCAATAGGTAGTTTTCTAGCTCTGAACCCATGACCTTGTTGAACACTTATCACTTCCATCGAAGTGAGCCAATGACACCTTCCCAAGGGCTTGTTGATAGTCAGTCCTATGAGCCATAGGAGCTCGGTTATCAATTCTTCCTTCGTTTCTTTTGTTTCTTTGGTTCAAGAATTGATCAAAGGACCATTGGTCTCTAAGATCAGGGGGTAAGGTGGCATACTCCAAGTAGGCTTGCCTAGCATCATCTGCAAAAGGAATGGCAGCTTCAACTTGTGGTTCTTCCCTCTGAGTGAATGTAGGAAAGAGTGGCCTAGAGGTTGATCCTCTAGAGGTGGCCTCATGTTGGCCAATAGTCCTATCTCTCCCATTTCCATTATTTCCGTTGACACCACTATTTTCACCTATGGCATTGTTTTGACTAGGGGTAAGATTCTAAGTAGCCTGCTGATCCATTCTTGCAAGCAAACGGGACATCATATCAATCATCCCATCAAACTTCTTCTCCATCCTATCCTCTCTCTCATCCATGGCCTGCTTATAATTTTCTAACATGTTCTCAATTGCTTTACCAGTATCTACTTCTTTCCCTATTTCTCTCAAAGCCTCTAAAAAGGTATCTGCTTCTGACACTAGCAGAAACTGTGACTGTTGTTTTCTAGCCTGACTTCTGGTGTAATCTATGCAATCACTGACACTCATCTCACAACTAAATCATTGTAGGGCACAGGTTGGCAGGATCATGGCTCTGATACCACTATAATGAACTGGACTATTTTTTTTTTGTTTTTCCAATTACAATTACAAACAACACGCACCTGTTAAGGTTAGCTCTAAAACCAAAACAATGCGGAAAGCAACTCTAACCAAGGATGTACACCAGGATCTCGATGTTGGGCAAGGTGTGAGCATATGGTCAGAGGATTTGATGCAAATGTAGAATTGGAAGGGAACTCTAACCAAGAATGCGTCTAGGATAGACGAGCATATGGTCAGAGGATCTTATGCATGTTGAGTTGAAGGTAACTCTAACCAGGATGGCGCCGAGAGATGGTGAGCATATGGTCAGAGGGTCCCTAAAAACTACTAACTAAAAGTAAATAGGTAGAAAGCCAGCCTCTTCCACTTATTCAGCAGGAAGTACAATGAGCAAAGAAGGAGATAAAGAGAATGCTGACAGTACTATTGTTCAGCTTACAATGAAATAGAGAGTGCCTGCCAAGAAAATAAGATTAAGAGTTAAATAAGGCTGCAACAGTATAGTAGACTCCCCCTTGCTTGATAAGAATGCTTAGACCCAAAACTCCACTCAAAGGACCCACTTTATAATCTAATTTTTGACAGACCTGCAACTTAAAATCCATATCCAACAACCCTAGAATCCACTAAAATGCACACAACTCACTCAAAACTCACCCAAAACACATAAGATAAAATGTATAATGCTTCTAAGATATTGGCGTCCAAGAATGAACCATAAAACTGACCCAAAGACTCATATATATTTTTGCATGAAATTCCAAGCACCACTAGAAAGGTACGACCCTCAAGGAGGGGTGATTTTGCTTCGTAAAATCCAACACTTGAAAATAAAATCTGAAACTTGGCACTCAAGGTCGCCCCTAGCAAGAAATAAGATTGGTAAAACACCCAAAATAGAAATATTTTTATTTTTGAATCTATGAATGAAACTTACAATCAGCTATGATAATCAGCAACTCCAAAATATGATTAGAATGCAAGGAAACTGAACTAAGATGCTAGGAAACTCAAGTACAACGCTAGAAAACTCAACTACAATCTATCTCTCAACTAGTTTCTATCTTTCAAGCAAGAAGTTGAGCCAAGCTAGGAGGTGTGCTTTCCTCAAAGCAACTTTGTCACCATTTCGGCAGCATAACTTTACTGAAGATATGAGATGAAGAACTGAAGAGAGAAGGCCTCCTTTTATAGACTTAGCAAAGCATCTCCAGAAGCTTCTAGAAAGTGTTCCCTTTTTTCTATTTTGAATTGACTTCATTTTCCCTCCAAGAATGGCGTCCCTCTTCCCAAGTAATATTTGATCTTTTAATAAAATATTAAGCTCCTTGAAGTTGGTGTCCCCCCCTTAAGCATCACATATTTTTGGTCTTGGAAATATTTAATAACCTTCTGATGAGGCATTCACCCTTGAAGTCCCCCTTTTAAAACAACTTAAAGTGATGAAGCTAGGCCAAGGGGTCAACATTGAAATATAACATTATTTAAATCAACTTAATTTATCTCTCGAGAAAAAGCATCCAAAGGCCAAAAATCAAATTACCAACTGAACTGGTTGAAGAAGAGAGAGCCAACTACACTGAAATCCACAAGACCACTGCCAGAAATAGAATTTACTAAAAATAGTAAATTCATGAAGGTGCTCAGATCACAATGCAAGCTATACCATTGTGAAGCTCTCTGAAAACCCAAAAAGAATCTGCAATCCAATCTCCAAACTTCAAGCAACAACCTCCTCAAAAACAGGAAACCCTAATTTTCACCCTCTGAGTAGCCTACGGGTCTCTGGAATAGGCCAACGGTCAACTAAATCGATCACAATTGAGAAGGGGATATTACATTCAACCTTATAGACAATCTTCTCTCAAGAAGAGCGGTGTCGAGAAGCTAAATCCCAGGTTTTATGGTCCTTTTAGGGTGTTCAGGAGAGTTAGGGAGGTCACCTATGAGCTAGAGTTGCCAACTAACAACAGATTCCATAATGTTTTTCATGTATCCAGGCTCAAGAAGGCGATAGTGTAATGTCCCCATTTTAGCTTACACTCTTCAATGGGAATCAACCTATTTTCGGAAACTCGTAGGCTTATTAGAAGTGGAAATTAGGGTTTCCTATTTTATAGGAGGTTTCAGATACATTTTTGAAGGCTTGCATGTAGAGTTTAGAAGCAAGTTTTGGTGGATCTTTTTGGGTTTTTGGAGAGCTTTAGGATGAGGTAACATGCACATTAATAAAATGACATGCATTTCTCTCTGGTATCTTGCATGCAAGAAAGGTTTCTGGGTTTTTTTGGGTTTTGAGAAAGCTTCAGAATGGTATGACATGCATCTCCATTTGACAACCTTTCCAAGCACTTACTATTTTTAGTAAGCCATGACGAGTGCCTAGTTTGTGCTCAAAAGGTATTTGGGAACACTTACTATTTATAGCAATTTTCTATTTTTAGTAAGTTCTATTTATGGTAGTGTCATCCTAGAAGCAACTCAGTCATCTCCAGTCATCTTTCTATTTCGGGCAGTGAGGAAATACAGTTTTGGCATTGGCTTCTCTCTCTCTCTTGGAGCTAAGTTTCAATACTTAGTCAATTTTTCAGTTGTGGATTTTGGACCCCATCCCTAGTTGATGACTTCAAGTTGTTTTTAAAAGGGGGACTTATTTTGGATGCCTTAAGTGATGAAGTTTAATATTTTAAAAGTTATATTAATTACCTTGTCTTGGAGGCCTATGTGGAGAAGTTTATTATTTTCAAAAGTTAAATTAAATGGCATTTACCTTGGATGCCTAAGGAGAGAAATTAAAAAGGTAATTTAATATTTCATTTGCAAATTGAAAAAGGTGGCATCCCTTTAGGAGAAGTTGAAGTGTTTTACATCCTTTTCTTGGTGGTTATAGAAGTGATTCGAATGTCAAGAAGAAGTCTATTTATTTGTGCCTTGCTCCTTCATTCTCATCTTTGGAAATTGAACATAATGTGATGCTGCTGAATTGAATTCAGAGCCACTTCAAGGAGATCCCTCCTAGCACCTTTATTTCGTCATTCTTCGGGCTTGAAACAATAGCTTCCTAGATGGCATTTTGAAGATCGTGCTTCACTCGGGAGTGCAGATAGAGCTTATTCATGTTTGCTATAGCAAATTACTATTGTATAATCTGTTATTTTTTATTATTATAGGCAGATTGGTAGTTTATAATATGTTTATACTACTACTGGAAATGCTTGGTTGAAGCTCATTTTTGCTCGTAGCTTCAACATCATATTTTATTTAGTTCTAGGTATTGGTGCCAGCTATGCAACTGTGGAAGGCACCCCTATTCTCCAAAATTCAAATTTTATTATTGAGTTTTTGGTATTTAAGGTCAAGTCGACCTCACCAGGAGGTCGTACCATGCATCTTGGTTGCATTGGGATTCGTTCCGTTGACTAGTGCAGATTTTGAAGGTGTCTTTTTGTTGTATTTTGGACACCTAGCTCCTAGGATTCACCTACATTTAGTTTTATGTCAATCAGGCTCCATTTGGAAAAGATATGAGCATATTGGTGAATTCTTATCTTGCTACTCTGATTTTCTATTTTTACTATTTCTGATCAGACCTGTTTATTTTCTGATATATTGTTGATTTGAGCTCAATCTCCATATCAATCATATTTTTGTATCAGTTAGAGGTTTACTCTAACTCCTTATGGATTTGGAAGAATAACTCTATGTTTTGTGCAGCTAAAACTTTATCATTGTAAAGTTGGTTTAGTAGTACTAACAGTTGTTATGTTTATTGTTGTATTTTATATATTTGTAATTACTCCAAATGAAGAAGTGGTTGAGTTAAATAATGTACTTTCAGTACTTGTTGAAATTCCTTCCACTAAATAACTGGTAGAGCGGATTCATGGATGGCTTGTTGCCTTATTATTTGTAATTAGTTTTGCTCCTGCTGAATAAGTGGTTGAGCTTATGGTCGGTTATCCACCTACTCTTGTCTTTACTTTCATTCATGGTTGGCTAGCCGCCTAGCAACTTTGTAATTTATGTCCAGTTGCTAATGATCCCCAAAACTGTATGCTCTCACGTTGCCCACATTGGGATCTTGGTGATCAAAAGGTGAAGGGTTACTTTCCAAGCTAGTTTATATTTGGAGCTAACGCTAATAGTGGTGATTTGTGCTGATAAAATTAAAAAACAATTAAGGGGGAATATTATAGTGGTATCAGAGCCTGTTTTCTTGACATCCTATGAGTTCTGAGCTTCAATGTCAGATGAGTAACAGGGAATTCTGATGCTACATGAGAGGAAATAGAGTTCAGTTTCAACTTCCTGAGATTTATACCTTTTTAGAGGTTTTGAGAAACCAAGAAACACCAGTTGAAACCATGGCTGACAAGGGAAAGGGACCAACCCATGAATCAAATGATAGTGACTCTAGAGAAGAAAAAAAAATTGATGCCATGATGGATATGATGTTAAGGTTACTTGCAAAGATAGACCAGCAAGTGACCCTAGCCCAACCAAAGCAAGAGTCAGATTCTAGTGGTTTCAATTCAGAACCAAGAGGGAGAATAGATGGGAAACATGTTTCCAATTCAAGGGAATCAACCCCTAGACCTCTCCTTCCTACTTTTACTCCAAGGGAGGAAGCATCTGTCCTGCCTAAAGTCCCTATGGCAGATGAAGTTAGACAAAATTACATGGAGTATTCTTCTCTTCTAGTTGAAATCTATGAGATTTTAACATTTGATCAGTTTATGAACCAAAGGAAGGGAAGAGGAGGTGGAAGAAATGAATATCGTGCTCCTACAATCCCTAGAATCGATTATCAACCAACTATTGGTAAAGCCCCTTTGGCTCACCTCGAGGGAAGTGATAAGTGTACTACTAGATCATGGTTACAGTACATTAGAAGAACAATGGATGGAGAATTTGAGAAAAAAGAATCAAAAATTACCATTAATAAAGGGTTTGAGAAAGAAGAAGTGCTTGTGTGTAATTCACAACCCACAAGTAAGCATGAGAAAGACAAAAATTAGTCAACAAGCATAGATGATGAAGCTCAAAGTATTAAGGGAAATGATGGCACAAGAAAGGTGCACATGCCTCGTCAAAATGATCATGAGTTCAAAGGAGAATCTTTGACACATGAGATGTCTATGGGAGAGCCCCAAAATAGTCCCTTAGACTTGCATGTGATTGTTAGTGATGAAGATCAGTACATGGCAATAAGAACAAAACAACAGTTTTGAATTTTAATTTGGATTCATCCGATGAAGGTTTGAACACTAATGTCTTCACAAAAAAATTTAGAGTTGTT
>VDFB02000010.1:31586245-31597277 GCA_007258455.2 Sequoia sempervirens | reverse complement strand
AAATCTTCTTTGAAGTCTGTCCGGCGAGGTCTCTTGGGCATCTTCTTTATTGATGGCTTAGGTTTGTCCAGCCATGCCTTGTTAACAGTTGTGGTGCATAAGTCTGGTTGGCTGTCATATAACTTCTTGGCCTCCTCCTTGGTCTTATAGACAGTTTGTGAATGTGCTGGGATGCCGAAGGTTTCTTGGATTGCCACCTCGCCTAAGTGTGCCAGAATTCTGCCATCCGGTGCAATGATCTGCCTCTTTTGTGCCAGAATTCTGCCATCCGGTGCAATGATCTGCCTCTTTTGAGCATCATAGTGGATAGCACATTCCACCATCAATTCTGCACAATCTATTGCAGGCGGGAACCCGGCTGCCTGAAAAATTCCATTCCTTACTATCCGTCTGGCTATCGGTGTCGGAAGTCCATTCTGTCCATACATTCTTTTCTTAAATTCCTCGAAGTCGACGTGTCCCAGATCGGTGTCTGCGACATTCCTCCATTTTGAGTTGATTTTAGATTCTCGCTGGGCACCTTTGCTAGCAAACTTCATTGCTGGTTTCTTTGATGATTCGCCCACAGTGGTCATCAACCTGCAGTCAGAAAATTAACATTAATATGGAGACTTTTTAAATTAATTTACTCTCATGTCTTGGGCTCGAAAATTTACTTTCAGCTTGTTAAATAATCAAATTGCTGCGAAAAAGCAAGCTGAAAGTAAATGGATGAAGTTAAAATTTTGGCCAGAACTTTTGCTAAGATGAAAAGACAGAAGAAGAATGGCGAATCATCTTGACTGAACATCAAACCTCAGAAAAAGACTGCCGGCTGCAAATCAGATTTAAACTTTGATAATTTACTCAAAAAACAAGTGATGAAGTGCGCCCCTCTTGCACAGAAGAATTTGACTTTCAGCCAATAAATCTTTTCTTATCTTGCGAAAATTCTTCCTCAGCATAACATTACTTCTCCCTATGGAAAATTCGATCTTGCCTACTGAACAATCAACTACCTGAAAATTTCGAGAGAGATCAAATTTCTCTTCAGCTTTGCCTATGAAAAATGAGTTGCTGAAACTCATTATAATGCTGAAGAGCTTAATTCATTTTAGCAACTGCCTTTTCTTCTCTTGATCTCGATTTGTTTTTATTTGTTCAAACAGGCAAGTTTCCTTTATTTTTCAAAAAGAATCCGTCTCGAGCTTATCCAGGCAAATCTCATTGATCTTCAAAAATTCGATTTTTGCTTAAATGTTTATCTTTGATTTTTCGAATTTTGAAAGAAAACATTAAATATTTAATTAAATTCGACCCTTCCAAGTTTCCTTTAATTTTGCCCGTCGGATTTTATCTCCGGCCGGCACAAATTATTTTCATCTCTGGCAAACTTTATTTTTGTCCAAAGCATTTAAATTTCTGAGTAGTGGAAATAAATTATTTATTCCAACCCGTTCGTTTTGGACCCATGGCTATTTTGATTTTCTCTTCATTTTTTTTGGCTAAAAGTTTATTTTCTAATTTTATTCCCAATTTCGTCTAGCCAAGTCAAAATTTAAGCCATTCCGTCGACAATTGTTATGCTAGATCCTTATTTTTATTTGCCATGGCGAACTTTTAATTGCACTAAGCTTATTTTCTTCTGCCAAAGTCAATTTTTTTCTTGCTCAGACAAATTTTCCTAGGCAAAATCCTCGTCTGGATGTCTTTATCAGGCGAATTTCCTTGACACTTGACAAATTTTTATTCCTTCTGGCCAAGGGCAATCTTTCCTTTCTCCTTGCGTTGTGCATTTTTCTCTGGCCAAAGTTGTCAATTTTTATAACATTTTCTCCAAACATCCATACTTAGGCAATTTAATTTCTCTTCCATTTTCATGCTAAGCATACTTCATTTTATTCTTTGCCATAGCCTAGGCGGACTTCCCAAAGTCTTTTCCACTTTCCACATGCCATAGCGAATTTTCTTTAGCACTCTCCTTTCAAACTCTTAACACTTTTCCTCTTGAAAATGTCATAACACTTAGCCAAAAAATCTCAAATTTTCATCCTTTAGGCCTCTATACTTAGGCAAATTTTCGAATTTCTCTTGACTAGGCACCAAACACTTAGCAAAAATTGTAATTTTCTCCCTTCACAGACCATGGCGGACTTTCCAAGCACTTGGACAAGGTGAAGGCGGACTTTCTATAGTCTTGGACATCATCTCTTTGAACATGGCGGACTTCCAAGCCTTTTAGCACTTACCTTAACACTTTGTCTCTTGGAAATGTTACAACACTTAGCCAAAATTTTGACTCTCCACCTTTTTAGGCTCTTATACTTAGGCTAATTTTCGAAATTTTCCTTACTAGGCACCAATACTTAGTGAAATTTTCAACTTTTTTCTCTCCCATGTGCCTAGGCGGACTTTCCAACCTTTTGGCAAGTGTGTGGTGGACTTTAAAGAGGTCTAGGCATGTGAGGGCGGACTTTGAAGAGTCTTGGCATTTTCCAAGTAAAGCTGGGCGGACTTCACATAGCCTTGGACATTCCCATCTTTATGACTGGCGGACTTTCCTTAGTGTCTGACATTTCTCTCTTGTGGCAGGGCGGATTTTGGATAGTCCATGCCATCCTTCCCTTAGGCATGGCGGACTTTGCAAGCTTCCAGACATTCTTTCCCTTCATCCCTCTTTTCAAGGGCTAGCTTCATGGTGGCAAATTCCTCAGACCTAACCAGATTCTCATGAATTTCATTCTTTTTTCAGTGATTTTCAGTGATTTTGCTTCAGATCTGATTGATTTTGGACTGATTTTTCAAGAATCTGATACTTTTCAGTCTGATTTTCTCATGCTTTTTACTGATTTTTCATGCTTTTTGCTTGCTTTTCCAGATTTTTCAATGATTTTTCGATTTTTTCCTTGATTTTTCAAGTGATTTTTTAGGTTGATTTTTTGGATAGAAAGATAGAAAAGTTTTATTTCGGGTTGACTTTCCAAAAATAGAAATTTCTAAAAAAAGAAATTTCTAAAAATAGGAAAAGCAAAATCCCTAAAAAATAGGGAACCTTGTTTGGTCCAAAAATGCCAAAAATGAAAAAGCGAAAAAGCGAAAAAGCAGATTCCTAAAAAGTAGGAAGTCTCAGAATTGACCGAATGAACAGGCGATCTTCGTTTCCTGGGCCTTCTGAGTGCTTCCATGACGTCTATGCGCTGATTCAAGCATGGATTATTGACTTGGCTCGGGTAACTCTCGGCAAACTGACTTGAAACTCTCAATAAGGTGACCTCACGAAACCGTTGCAAGGAGACAAAACCCTAAAAACAAGCAGACAACTGGGGGTCCCCATTGGCGATGGGGCGATGTGTGAAAAGGTCACAACAAGACCCCACGTTATAATTCTACAATGAACATATTCAATCAATCATTCATCACCAATGAGAGGTGTTTGGCACTCCCTTGCACATGGTTATCTATGCATTGAACCCGAACTAATACATGCAAACGCCTGGCAGAATTACTCCTATACAAGATGTTAAGGTAAAGGTGGGGTTCATGAAGACTGTTCAAAAGATGTATGATACTCTAGATTCTAACATCAATTGTAATTTTTGGACAAAATGTGCCAATCTTAAGGGATATCCAAAAGAGGTCAGGTTGAATAGAAATACTAGCACAAAAGCATCCAAATCTATGGTGGACCATGCATGAGCCTAATTCTTTGACACACTAACCATTCATTTATTTCCAAAACCCTTGTTTCTAGTTCTTCTACCCTTGAGAAAAACTAGTCTACTTAAGGGATATCCAAAAGAGGTCAAGTTGGATAGGAAGACTAGCACAAAAGCATCCAGACCTATGGTGGACCATGCATGAACCTAATTCTTTGACAACCACACTATCCATTCATTTTTTGTCACAGCTTTCTAGTTCTTCTACCACTGAAAAAAACTAGTCTACTTATAGCTTCATTCATTCTATAAAGAGGAATAGACTTACCTCTAGAAGGGCAAAGAAGCTTGTAGTTGTACATAGCGGCTTGCATCTCATTGATCATAACACACTTATGTACAAGGAGGGTCCAACAACCCAATAAGATGTAAAGTCAAAGGAGCCAACCCAAGTTAATGATAATGTGGCACAAACAGGGTTGGTTGGTACTGGTTTGGAGGAGCTTGACCTTAAGGAGTCCAACAATTTGAGTGATGAAGATTTTGCAAAGGACTTTAGGGATGAGTTTAAGCATTGGGAAATTGGCCAATTGCATTTGAATTTTGAATGTAATCATTTTTTGAATATAATATATCCTGATATTCAACATTTTCATAGATATCCTGAATATAATATAATTTGAGCAGCTTGTAGTTGTACATAGCGGCTTGCATCTCATTGATCATAACACTCTTATGTACAAGGAGGGTCCAACAACCCAATAAGATGTAAAGTCAAAAGTCAAAGGAGCCAACCAAAGTTAATGATAATGTGGCACAAACAGGGTTGGTTGGTACTGGTTTGGAGGAGCTTGACCTTAAGGAGTCCAACAATTTGAGTGATGAAGATTTTGCAAAGGACTTTAGGGATGAGTATAAGCCTTGGGCAATTGGCCAATTGTATTTGAATTTTGAATGTAATCATTTTTTGAATATAATATAGATATCCTGATATTCAACATTTTCATTGTTCAATGCAATATGTTTAGTACTATATATATTTTCCCTACCATCCCCCCATTGTCACCAAATCTAGGCCCTTCGTTTCCCTATCACCAAGACCCATTCCAAGACTCCGTGGAACATAGATAATGCATAGGTCAGCTGTAAGAGCACCCAAAAGATTCATGAAAACACTAAAATGGTCTGAGGGATGGACCAAACAAATTTTACTATCTAGTGCATCTCTCTATGAGGGTAATCCTCTAATGTGATTGATTTCAACTAGCGACACTTTTGTTGGTAGTTAGGTAATCCTTGATGAGAATCGTATCTACTGAGATGTGTACAATCATAAGCAATCATCCCCATGTGTATGGGAAAACAATTTCCACATGTGTGAGCACCTATTGCACACCTATGAAGGTTTGTGACAGAACTCAGTTTTGAAGAAATCACTCTAAACATGTGTGAAAGATACCACAGAGACGAGGAATTAATTTATATGACTATAGAGAGCAATTATGGGCAATGAATTTGTGGAAAATAGCAAGAAGAATAGACATTAATATCAAAGTCTGAACCTTGGCAAATTCTATTTATGTTTCCAGCTTCAAATAATTTCTGAAGTTAACCAAATTGCAACAAAGGAACAAAAAACAGAATCTAGTTAACATTGAGAATCCTATAGTCTGCTATGTCTGTGTGGTATTAGAGCGAGTTCACAGGAAATGTCTAGATGGGAGAATCTGGAATATTAGATTCCTCATGCTCAAAATGGTTAAAATCAATATCGGTGATTTTTGGTTGTCTGTATGTAATGAAACACTAAAATAAGAACACATTCAATTTGAAATGTGTAAGATGCATAAATTTCGACTCCTGAAGATAAGTACATTTAATTATGTATTCAAATATCAAACATGATACACTTACTCGATGATCCTTCAAAAGGTTGCCAAGAATCACATCTAACATTCTTTGCGAGATATCCCCACTTTCTTCCAAAATCAATTCCATTATCACTGTCATACCCTGTTGAACACTTGGTGGATGATCTTCCTCTATAATTCAACACAAACAACCAGGTAAGTCACAAAGTTGGAATAGTTATCTATCTTCCATTTAATCATTTTCTTAAGCAATAGAATAGAAACCTCCAACCCAGGGTGCATAAAAGATAAACTCCCACATTGCAAATACCATTAAAAAAAAATTATTGGACAAAACACGGCACGTGGCATGTGGCACATTCCACAGCATCATCTTACAAGAATGAAAAAAAGAAGTGCTATGCATCTCAACTCCATCCTAAACTCTAACCATGCAATAAGCAATAACTCATGTTTCTCACAGAAGTAATTCTAACCAGTGGATAAGAAGACATTCATAGCAGCATCAATCTTCTTGGAGAGAGGCAAAAGAAATGGCAAGAAAAGGTAAAAACCCTTGTAAAACTTACACATATATAATCATCTCTTAAACCATCCTAAGAAACTTGTGTTGTCATTAAACAAACAACCTATTGGATTTATTTGCAAAATGTAACACATAAACAGTATAGTTGAGTGATTTTTCTTCTTTATTTGTGTCCAGGTATTCTTTGGTTTAGCATATCTTCTTGCTATAAGTTGATCAGTAGATCCCACTGGGGGAAAATCAGTAATAGAATTCTTGTTTACCTTTCTCACATTGCAGGATCCATTTTGAGA
Source organism: Sequoia sempervirens (assembly GCA_007258455.2). Lineage (NCBI taxonomy): Eukaryota > Viridiplantae > Streptophyta > Pinopsida > Cupressales > Cupressaceae > Sequoia > Sequoia sempervirens. The sequence continues at coordinate 31,590,952 of VDFB02000010.1, read as the reverse complement.
AGGTAACAACTGGAAAATGTTACCTTACTTTTTCAGTTTTCAACTGGGAGACATTTTTCAGTGTTTCAAGCCTATTTCAAATGTAGTGATGCAATAATATTGGTGAAATAGATGGAAACCCATCAATCCGAACAAACTTCCTAGCATGAAGTAAATCATATTCTTCCCATATATTAATATTCAAAGCTACCAGCCTCTGCAAACATGATTTTCTAAAGCAAACATATATAAAAGTTCACCTTTTACTTAAGGAGTGTTCATTTCTTACCTCACTACAGAGAAGAAAACTTGAAACATCTCCAAAACTACATCTTCACAATTTATGTCCAACATTAAAACACAGCACCTCACTTTTGCAATTGTCTCCAATATGTTAACCCTCCTTGAAAAGTAAGGACTTTCCACTTCATCCAATTCTTCAAAAATACTAACAAAAAGCTTGAAAATATCCTGCAAGTATGACCAAATTAGAGTATACCATATGCAAAGCAATTACTGTACACGAAGTTTAAAAACATGAGAGCTGCAACTGATCACATAATTCATGGTGCCTAAGACAAAATAACTATCAAAATAGAGATAAAAAATCAATAACATCATAGAGTTCTAAACCATTAGTATGCAATGCGTTATCTTTCAATCCTTAAAAATTAACACACCATTCAAAAAAATCCAATTTGATGTTTGTTGAATTCAAAATAATTATATCAGACCTCTTAAACAATGCAGATAAAAGCATTAGAACAATAATTATTTGAAGGAAAGTGAAAGGTGAACAAATGCCACAAGCAAGTACATGTTGTGGTACATGTCAACCAAACAACCCTTACAGTGATAAGGTAAAATTCAGAGTGGTCAAGGACTCAAGAGTGAAAATGGAAATGAGTTCCACAACTACATAGAACTGAGAACGGATTGGCTTCAGCAAGTATAATTTAAGTTGAACTTAGAATTACAAAACAACTACACAATAACAAAGCCCTACAAAAACTGCATCAATACTGTAATAAGATCAGTGTTCCACGGGGTTTCAGGAACAGGGACGGGGACGGGGACGGGGGGATGGCAGGGGACGCGTTTTGGGGACGCAGGGGCAGGGGCTCTAAGTTTGGGGGCGGCGGGGGGACGGTGGGGGGGATGGTGGCAAGGGTCGGGCAGCGGGGGAGCGATGCGCTGAAATACATATAGTACTTGAAAAATTAGTTATAAAAAAATGTATAACTGTAGAAGCCTAAGGAATAAGTAACGTTTAGAGTTTAAACACATTGTAATGATTTCATTGAACTAGTGAACATTGAAACTATCCCTGAAGGCTGAAAGAAATGTGTCTCATGGATTGCAATATTGCAAAATATGATCAAATGACAAAAATTAAAATTTAAAATGCAATTTTAAATTTTAATGTTTTATTATTTTAGTTTAACTTTATGCTTTGATGGATGTACATACCCTATTCCAAAATGCCCATTTTATTACAGGTAGGAGGATGCTAGCAAAGGTTGTGGAATCTGGCTTTACACTATTAGTTGTAAAGCTTGATTCCACAACCTTTGCCAGCATCCTCTGAAAGTTAACAATTAAATTTTAAAACTAATTCAAAATAAAATTAATAAATTTAGCTGCAACTCCCGCGGCTAAGGATGTCTACGACTCCCATCCACCCGTCCGCTGCGTGCAAAGATTCCAACGGCTTCAAGCTGTTTCTTTCCTCCAACGAAGCGCATCCTTCCTGTCTTGGCTTATCCGTGGGGGCCAAGGCTATTGGCAGCAAAAACTTCAAGGCTGCCTTAAATCGTGATGCCCTTGGTTCGATTGGTCGGCAGAATGCTGAACCACAGCCAGGGCTCGACCTCATTAACCTGCCCTCCCATGGCAGTGTTAATCAAAGGCTTTTGTTCTTTGTGCGCCATTCGACGACTGCCCTTGAGATTTGCTTGGATAAATTTTTCAGTGACAGAGAGGTTTTTTTACAGGCCCATGCCCTTGTCTGCAAGTTTATGAAGGTATGGTCAAAATCAAGTGATCTCCATTCTTGGATTTGTTTGAACTGGAAAGAATGTCTGGAGGAAGAAGTAAGCATTTATCCCTGCGCTAAGGGGTTTTTTATATTGGAATTTTATTCTGTAGAAGATAAAGAAATGATACTAAACATTGGTCCATGGTTCTTCCAAGGAGATTTCCTATTCATGAAACCCTGGTTTCCTTCTTTTGATCAGCAAAAAGAATCATTTTCTTATGCTTTTTGTGGGTTCTTTTACCTTATCTTCCCTTATAGTTTTGGGAAATTAATTGTCCAAAGGTGATTGCCAATGGCTTGGGCAAATACCACAGCATTTCAAAGGAAACAATCAATTACGAGAACTCATTTTTTGCTTGCCTGTGCATGGAAATGGAAGTTTCAAAAGGTCTTCCGTCAGAGATTTTTCTTAAAGTTGGCAACAGGCATTGGTGCCAACCAATAGATTATGAAAGGATTGCCTTCCAGTGCAGAAAATGTTTCACAACTGATCATGTGACTGCACAATGTGGTAAGGGTCGGGCTAAGGCTACCCCCATCTACAATCCATCTTGGTGGGATGGGGTGGAGTCCCATCATTATGTTGTCTCTCCTTCTGAACAGGAAACTATTGCATCTTCTCCAGTGCACCAAGAAAATGATCCAATGTCACCTCAACTCACTCTAGTGGTTATCCAAAAGCTTCAAGAGAACATAACTATTAAGCAATCGTCTCCATTGTAGCACAGGCACACTGAAATCTCCTCATTATCTTGGGTTACTCCAACAAATAGTGACAACAATGTAAACTTGAATACAATGAGCAGTAATCTTGAAACAAAACAAGAATGGACATAGGTGAAGCGCAAAAGGATTCCTACTTCAAAACAAAAGCATCGATGACATTAAGGTCCTCTAAAAATGCATGTAATCTGAACTTGTAATGTCCTGAAAATTTGTAATCTAGTTTTTCAAAGCAATAGAAAGAGTGCTATCCTCTCTAATAGCAATTTGCCCCAAACAAAAAAATTAATAAATTTTAATTTTAAAATTTAAAACGAAATAGATGCCTCTAATTCACATTGCAATTTGCAACTTTGCACACACAAGCAAGGAGGGGTCGAAGTGCAAGGAAGGGCAAGGCACGGGTACTGTTAGACTGAATGCCTCAACCTTTGCAGTTTGATGACATCTCTTTGAGGCATTCAGTCTAACAATTCTCGTTCCTTGCCCGTGCTTGCACTTCGACCCCTCCCTGCCTGTGCGTGCAAAGTTGCAAATTGCAACGTAAATTAGAGGTAGAGCTTTGGGACAGGTATGGACATCCAGCAAAGCATAAATGAAAAAGAAAGTGAAAAAAAGCCTACCTGTAAGTTTCAATCGCCCCAACTTAGACGCCCACGGCTTAGTCGTGCAAAGTCAAACACAAAAATGAAATAGAAGAAAAAGTAAATGGTCGACTTAGCATTTAGGAATAGTTTAAAATTAAAAATTTATAATTTTTACTTTTGTTTTAAAAAAAAACAAAATCATTTTTTACTGCAATTTTATGGGGGAAGCTTGGAAGTTTCTTCCACTTTGGGGGACGTCTAGAAGTCTCGAGGACGTCCAAAAGTCCTCTTAGAAGAGAGATGTCTCAGTTGCGGCGGAGAAATGGGGGGATGGCGGGGGGACGTTTCCCTGACGTCTCCGAGTCTTGGAAACGTCCTCGCCTAGGAAATGGCAAGACTTCTGGGGGGGATGCATCCCCGTGGAACACTAATTAAGATGAGAAAATGTGTAAATCATTTCAGTGCATAATGGATTAAAAATCTTGTGCAAGATAGACAGTGAACATAGAGCACAAAGGCTTAAATAATCTCAAGCTTGACAGTGAACATGAAGCAGAAAATACCTTTAACAAATCATCATTGTATGGTGGATCAAGCACCAATACTTGCATGATTTCACTGAAGCACGCGGCGACAAGAAGTCATGCATCTTTGTCTTTATGTCGAAGAACTGCAGGCTGAACAAAAGCATCATTGATGGGACTAAGTATGGATCTTAGATTGGAGATTGATTCAGCTCAGACAAAGAACTCACTGTTTGCTGCAGACCAAAACAATTAGCACACAAGAGTATTATGCACGAGAATCTTATACATAAATTTCTCACATTAAGTTAATCTCAACCAATACTTTGATAGCTTGAACAGCTATAGTGTTGCACCTCGATTGTATAGTTTTTATTTACTATTATTGCATAGGGTAAAATGATTGTAAAGAGAATTTTAAAGATGAATAAAATATGTTGTACCTTGTTATCAATATGAGTGTTTTCACATTTGATGATTGTCTCATTTAATGTTGCTTCAATTGATGTTATCCTTGGTGAAATAGTGCATTATAAGGTTATTGAATTGTGATTATTTTAAATTTGGAGATGTTTATGTATACTGCTTATGTTATGAACAATTGACTACTGAGAGCATATGTCAGTGGATGCAGGTATATGAACCATTCCTCCAGGTGGAGGGGAAGTATCACTCAGGAGAGGAGCTTAGTCGGGTAATCGGTAAAGTAAACTAGCTAAGTATACACACACATCACCTTAGATTGAGTGAACTGAGTCAGATTGTTTGGGTTATAGGTAAGTCATCCTTAACTTGTATGATTTGCATTAGGATTCTTGCTTATTTCTTGAGTGATGTTTATCTTGTGATATTACAA
>VDFB02000010.1:31528187-31576454 GCA_007258455.2 Sequoia sempervirens | reverse complement strand
CTCCATTACACAACTCCTCCTTATATAGGTTTTTTGAGGAAAAATTTTTTATTTTTTTTTTTGTTTCCCTCCAAAACTTTATTTTTGAAAAGTGTTTAGGAATACCTTTTAATTAAATATTACTTTTGGATCCCATTCTTGTCCCTCTTTTTTTAAACAACTTTTTTAATAATAAAATGTAACTTGCCTTTTTATGAATAAATCATAAAGTTAGACATTGGATAACTTAAGTTAATTTATTAAATTATTTCCCTTGCATCACCCCATTAGCCTATGAGAAAGTAAACAATAGGTTAAGGGTCTCTTTATGATTTACGTTTGGAATTGGGACATGACAATAGCCTTCATTTTCTCCATTGAAATATTAATCTCAAATAGTTCTTATCCAAGATTATTGTCCTCAATTTTGTCACCCTTTGGTGGCACATATGATGGTCCAATGCTTATTATTTTTGCCACAACCTCCTTATAATAATGAGAGTGAGTCACATGGAATGGAATGCAATAAAAGAATTCGCTAGTGGCATCATATTACTCATCCTTATTTTGCACATTGAATAACTCTCCAGTTGTTTTTGTAGCATCACTAGTACTAGTCATTCTATGTTTCTCCCTAGGCTCTATTACTTCTAAACTAGATGGAAAAGTAGGAAGCCATGGCTCTTGGGAAGTCGTAGCACTAGTAAGAGTGGGACCCCTTAATGGCAGGGTAGCAAGTACAAGTGTTTGGTCTTCCCACAATCCCAAAATTAATTTATTTTAGATCTTTTATCGAGTGGCAATTCCTTATGTATCTCTACACTTTTGTCTAGTGCTCCTTGTTGCCCCAAGTTTTTCTTGTTATTTGGTTGCAATTGCCCTTAAGGGGACTACTAATCGATTCTTTTAATAACTTGGAAGGACAATTAAAATGTGTATTGTCAATAGCACTAGTTGCCTCCCCCCACATCTACATTCAAAGTCTTAGATTCAACCCCCATAGGTTCTTTGTTGACCCTTACAATCACTTATGCTTTGAGAAGCAGAACTCACAGTGATATTACAAGAAAGGAAACATATGGTTTAATTTTTAAACAATACATTTGTCATAATGTCATTAAATTATACATGGGCTCAAGATACAAGGATTTTTCTTTTTTCTTTTACTTTTTTAGGTTGCAGGAAGCATAAAAATATTAATCCTTTTGCTGCAATCATCAAACAAGGATTCCACTTTCGTTTCTTTCACTTTAGGTCGCATGAAATGCAAAGCAAAGGATACACAAAACATGAAATCATAATTTGACTAGTATTAAAATTTTATATCTTAATCATCTATTTAATAATTTATGTAAATTTACAAATAAAGTTTAAACATTTCAAAATTAAATAATTTTAATTTACTAAATAAGTTAAAAAATTAACATGCTGCTATATAAATGTAAAGTTATACTTTAATCCTTAAATGCTGTTTTTAATAATTTCAAAATTAAATAATTTTAATTTAATAAATTAGTTAAAAAATCTAAAATACTGCTGCTATAAATCTAAAATTAATACATAAACCCCTAAATGTTGTTTTTAGGGTTGTCTAACTGCTGTTTAAATAAAAGCAGCAGTCCAACAATCTAAAAACATCATTTTATAACCATATATGATTCTATGAACAATTTATTATATGTTTAAATTGAAAACAAAACAAAAATATGTCATGTAATCATTGATTTTGGATTTAGCCATTTAGAGCCATTTAGGAATGAACAAATAAAATAAAAAATTCAAATTCAAATTCCAAATGATGAAGGGTCATGACTTACCATGAAGGGTTGGCGACTTCTAACTTTATCAATGTGAGGAATTTCAACTTTGGGCACTTGCTCTTCCTCTCACTGTTGCCCTCTCTCTTGTAATGTTCTCACTCTTGCAGCCTTGCTCTCACTCTTGCTATGCAACTTGCACAATGCTTCCAAGCATTGATAGTGATTTGGAGTAAAAGCATGATTTATATTTATATATTTTTTTGAGTGCTTAGGTTGTGGGTGGGGCCCACAAACTTTTAGGGTTAGAGTTTGTGGTACAGACATCAAGAAAATGTCTGATTTTTTAAATAACTTCTTTTTGAGGTGTTTGGTGCAGGGGATTGTTGGCAGTCTTGGAAAGGCATTAGAGATGGCAGAGTCCTGGGGATGTCTAGAGGCTACCCTAATGGCCCGTCTTTGAGGGAGATGTCCCAGTGATATATATATTTGTGAATGTGGAAGAAAGATCATGTGATCTGAATACGAGAGTCAAGACTTGCTGAATGCTGCTTGTTTTTATTCTGATATATTCCTGCCATGGTTGTAAGACCAGGAGTAAATAATCCTACTATGACTATGACTATTGCCAATTTACTATGACTTATTTCCATATTTTCCCATGTTCTGTTGTCATTGATGTTGAAATATCTTGTTGTTGATATCAAAGGTCGAACTGCTTGCTTGAGCTGGCTGCTTGCTTGCTTGAGCTGGTTGCTTACGTGCTTGAGCTACTTGGTTGGTTGCTTACTCAGTCAACAAGTCAATTGCTCATTAGCTTTTGAATGTCAACATACTTGTTCCATTGTGCCATGTGGATTGTCAGTGGAGTAAAATTCTTTGCCAGGTCGACCTTTTTAATAGGCAAGATTTCTTTTAATGTGTCGGCTACAGTTTGAAATAGGTGGCTTGTATTATTTGGAAATAGCTTCACCTTTGGTCAGGCATTTTATTCACTTATCCTTGATAGTTTATGCATTTTCGACTCCTCTATTTTTAGCGACGACAAAGAGTGTGTGGCGGCTCATGCTTTTCTAAACATCATCATTGATAGCGTCAGTTTGTAGTGAGGCGGCTAATGCATTTACCTTTCCTGACGAAGATTCCTCATTGTATTTTGGGTGAATGAATTTATATGAGGACGTTTTGTTAAGATAGCATTTTTATTTCAGGAAGTCGTGGAGTTCGCAGGAGCCACAGGCTGTGGAAGAGTAACAGATTGATAATGATAGAGGCAGCTTGATTATGGTTTTTTTTTATCTTCAAATGTGTATAGTGCGATAGAGTCTGGTGAGAACGTGTGAAGGCTGTATTCTTAGAAAAAAATTGTTGAGCTGAGTTTATTGAAGCGACGGTGCTATGAAATGTTTTTCGTGGATATGCTAAATTGATTTTGTCTCTTGTCAATTAAAACATATGCTATGTTTTGGTGATAAGTTTTTCAGTTACAAATTCTGGAACATATGCTGTGCGTTAGGGAGTCATGTCATGGTCATTCAAGGTAATTGTAGTCACATCTAGCATCGTGGCTTTTAGAATGACTCAAACCATTTTTATTATGTACAAGATATTGACAAAAACAATATTACGATGAAAATAGAGAGAGGCTTCATCGTTAAACACAGAAATATGTGCTATCGCCTCTATTATCTTATTATTCTATGTGCCAAGTGTATTGTGCAATGAGAGTTTTTGAGTTGTTTCTTGTGAGGAGTCTTGATGAAAGTCGGTGTGTGGACAGAATGAGCTGTGTCTAATATATATATTCTCTGAGTCAGTTTAGAGTATCTTTTTAGAGCCAAATCTTGTGCGTTAAGGGCATACGATGATGGGTTTAGTGTCGGGCCGTGCACAGGAGGAGTATTATAAACAAGTTATTATAGCTGTTGAGATAACAAGGAAATTGAATGTTTTGCAAATATGGAGAGTGGAACGACATTGAGTTAGTAAATTTCCTTCTACAAGATCATTTTCTGAAAGCTCCTTTACGTATGAAGAAGTCTTCAAGCTATCATCATATCAAGATTCTAAAGGGACTGCCTTGTTCTATTAGGACAGCTACAGAAGTCTTAAGTTTAATTTCAGTTAGTTTATATCTGTTTTGAATGGGATCTTTGTTGATTCAGAAAAATGTGAGATTTGAAAAAAAACATGGAGCAGAGGAGAAGAACAAAACAGAGTAAAACTCTGAATTGAGCTCTGATATTATCTTCTCATTGATTCAATTTATAGCCAAATACATCATAAATTCTACAAGCACTGTAGACTGGTGTTAGCTAAAATATTTAATGATGACAGGTGAAACAGTCTCAACACTCTGCAAGAGTCGACGCTCCCCCCATAAGATGGGTCCCGGCCTATAGCCTTATTAGGTACCCATTTACAATCACTGATGAAATTCTTCATATTGCTTCCCCTCATCATAATCACTTTGGGTTTTATGGCTTACCCCTAACCGATGCGATTCTAAAGTGGTTTAAAGCTCACCACGAACTCCACAAACCTCACACACAAGTGATTTCGGATAACCACAAACCTCACACACAAGTGATTTCGGATAACCACAAACCTCACAACAAGTGGTTTTGGATTACCACAAACCGAGCACACACATGACCCCACAAATCATCATGGGGAACCATCATCACTCTGGGCTTTTCTCCTTTTGTACCTGTATCAAAATTAATTATTGAGTCCATATAAAAAGAAATCCATCTACCGAGATACATGGGTAACCAGCCATTGTACTCGCCAGTTGTATAGGATTCTTTTTCAGATACATGGTTCATCAATATGTTAAACCAAAAACATTGGGGGTGTTGGGTACAACCGATCATGCACCCCTTACAACAAATCAGGTATAATACACACTTTGGTTTTGCCTTTTAACAAAGGTGACTCGCACTTAAACATTTTCCCAATAAATACATAGCCCACTAACAATAAAACTTTCTTGACTTCATGATTGCACATCGTTTGGGACTGACCTCTTTTCAACAGCCACCCAAATACTATCAATGAGATAAAAACATCATTCTTTTGAGGGATATTGATCCAACATTCTTCATTTACATGACCACTTTTGACATCAACATAGCCTTCACATTTAGACAGACAAATTCACTCACCTCCAACCCAAACACTTTTACCCCAAACCAGAACACACATCTCAGACAAACCTCTGCGTCATGACAACAATCTTTAGCACACCATCTCACCTCCAATCCAAACTCTTTAAGAATGTGTGTTATCCTCACATGCATTCTTTCTTTACTTAAAACAATTTAGACATCTATGTTCACACAACAAAGCACATATTTCATGAGAGACCCTCTTCCACAAGCATGTTGGACTAGGAATTCCAAAAACCACTTAAATCGTAAAAGTAGAAAGGGCTTCTTTGCAAAACAACAATCTCCTCTTACGATCAACACTTCTCCCTAATCTCAGATCGGCAGGCATTTATCTTCATCACTGGCGGCTGGGTGATCTGAACAACACACAGATCTCCACCTTTTAAACCACAACTTCAGACTCTTCAACAACAGATCTATAGCGATGTTGCAACCTTTTCTTCTTTGATTGCAATCTCCTTGCACAGTGGCTTTCTCATACTCAGACTTGGAAGTCCTTCAATCAAGCTTCAACAACTTCCTCAATCTCTCTTTGAGAATGACTTTCTTCACACTTGGGCACTCTCGTAAACAAAATATCTCAAGGACGGCCATCACTCCATCCTCCAAATCCAGCAACTCCTTAGCAGTTGAGTTGCAAACTTTTGCAATCACTTTGCAATAACAGCAACCACTAAATTGATGGGAATATTGGCACCAAAATAGCTTAGTGTGCCTCCATCAAGAAGAAGAGCCCCAGTCTAAACCACATAGATTGATTTTGTTTTTTGTGATGACAAACAACAACAGCTCCTTTGATCTCAAAAACAACGATCCACTTCCAACTTTGATTGCTTTGTGGGATGGCGACTTAATTGTCTTCCGTGGCTACTGGCTGCTCCAAAACTGCTATTTCTCCTCTATAGCAGCGGCTTAAATTCCTTAACAAACTTGTCTTAAAGGCGCCCCATGGAACAGCTACGGCTTTCTAGCTACTACAAGCACGATCTTCTTTATCTTCTACAACTGCAGCTATAGCCGACAACTTCAATGGCTTCAAACAGCACTCCACCAAAATCTTCTGCTCACACGTCTTCAAGATCTTCTACCATCAGTTCTGATACCATGAAAAAAAACATGGAGCAAAGGAGAAGAACAAAACAGAGTAAAACTCTGAATTGAGCTCTAACATTATCTTCTCATTGATTCAATTTATAGCCAAATACATCATAAATTCTACAAGCACTGTAGACTGGTGTTAGCTAAAATATTTAATGATGACAGGTGAAACAGTCTTAGCACTCTGCAGGAGTCGGCGCTAGATGGTTCTAGATGGTGTGGTTGGTGGGTCTGTGCCGACAGCCTTCACATAATTAATTTATTTCTAACAAGATTGATCTTAGTGGCTTGACAAAATAAACAGAAGTGTGTTGTTTCAGTTTGAGATAGGCCCTCGTGGGAGTGAAACAGAACAGTTATATGATTTCGAGTGCTCATGTACTATGTTTGAAAGCACAAAATCTGTCATGTTGTTTTGAATAGGTGCTTTTACAGTGTATAGGAGTGCTGATTATACATTTGTGGAGCAACGTATTAGTGAGGGTGTGTGACTATTTCAATATGCATTTGCTTGCAGTATTGTGAAGTGAGAGTTTGTTGTTCAGTCAAGTTAGTTTTTGCATTTCTTGAGTTTTGGACAATGTTTATACAAGTATGAGCCTCATTGTTCAAGTGAAGGCAACGTTTAAAATCAATGTCTCAGTGTTTTGAAATCATCAGTGAGTTGGTGCTCACACTAGAGTTGGTGCTTTAGTTGTTCGGAGTTGGTGTTATTAGAGAGTTGGTGCTCTCAGTGAGTTGGTGCTCACTTGTAATCTATGTTGGTGCCCATTATTGTTAATGAAAGCATAGTTTTGCCATGGTTTTTTATCCAAAAGGGTTTTCCACGTGAAATCTGGTGTTCTTCAAATTTAATGGTTGTGCTTACTATTTTATTTCTGATTATATGGTTTTAAGTTTTAAAGTTTGAAATACATATTCAACCCCCCTCTCAATATTTCCTATGTGCTCTTCAATTGGTATCAGAGTGGGGTTCCTTCACAAAAAGAGCGTAAACGCTTGGAGGTTGATCCTGATTGCACATTAGTAGCCCCTTACCACATTAGCAGCCCCAACCTCCTTTATGGCATCTCTCAAAATGGAATACTGGAAGTTTGCATCCTTATGTTTCCGTGAACAATCTATGGCTCTAAGAAAATAAAAACCAACAGGGCATGTGACTATGATATTGATGAGCGGCTGATGTCTAACATCAGTCCACCCATTTATCACTATAGAGCAACTTGTCCTCATCCACGTTCGCCTCATATCCTTCATTAGCACATTAACTTTGGAGTACCCTTTTCCTAGGAGGGTAGCGCATAGCGTATGATCTCCAAGGGGTATGAATGAAGGACCAATATTGGCTATATCTTTAACCATTTGTTTAAAATAAAAGGAATGAGCCACATGAAATGGGATGGCATGGACAAAAAAGAATTTGGCAATGGAAGATTTTGTCGCTTCTCATGCTTGGTTATTAAACATAGACTCAACTGAAGCTCCCTTCCCACTACCATTCATCTTCCTCTTTCCTCTTGTGGCAATTTCACTACTACCAATCGTGGAAGGCATAGGCATAGATGATTGCGCACTTGGAAAAGAAGTTGTCCCACCTTGAACCCCATCCACCTCCATTTGCAATCTTTGGTACTCTATTGCTTCATGGCCTTTTAAATCAAGACACATTCTAACTCCATAGCCCACCTGACCGAAAAATGAGATCTTACCCTTGTGTGGTTGCCCCTAAAATCTCTATGGAAAACATGACAATTCCACACCCTACTCCCTCATGATTTTTTTTGCCTTTGGCCCACAGGTGTATCGTATTGGAGGAAAGTTTTTTCTTTTGTTCAAAAGGCCCTTTGCATATGGTTCCATGATTGTTGAAAGGTTTTTTTTGGTTGCTATCCACTACCACCCTCGCCACTTTCTCTTCTATTTCTATCAAGTAGTTGCACTTCATTCTCACTTTCACTCTCACTCCCATTGTTGTTCATGTTTTTTTTATTTTGAATGCAAGTTTAAACTAAATAATGCAAAAACTAAAAAATCAAACATTTTATGCTTGAAACTTTGCAAAAAAAATGAAAAAAAAAGGAGGAAGGAAAAGACATACCTCTTTGAGGGATTTGCAGCCCACTTGCTCTAGATTCAACCTCTTCTCCTTCTTTACCCTGCTATTCCTCTTCTTGCAATGGATGCCTTCACAAACCCTACAACTGCTCCTTTTCTGCCTTCACATACAAATGTAACAATGACTAAAATGGTGAGTCTTTTAGTTATAAGGGCAACATGGAAGGTGGGGGCCTGCACTGGCCACGAATTAAGGGTTTTTTTTTATTAAATGGATTTGTTTATTTTAAAATGCTTCTGACATGTAGGGGCCAGGACGGTCAACCATCCCCTTTTTTCTCTCCCATCCGTCCCCCTGTTTCTGATCCGTTGCCTGCAAATTTTTCAAGAAAAGGGAATGTGGGGGGTCATCCCCCAGCCGTCCCCTTGTCCCTGGGATGTCCCGGGGACAAGGAAAACTCATTTCAGATAGGGGACGCATCCTCGGGTATCCTTGGAAATTTCTTAATGAAGGAAAAGATATATCAGTGTTCACATGTCTATAGGTCTGAGACCCTTGTATTTTAAAAAAAAACTTATTTTCTTTCCTAAATCAACAAAGTACCAAACACGATGGTATAAGGTTTTCTCAATCACTGTTGGCATGCATTGCATGAACAAAAAAACAAAATTATGTTAGGATACAAAAATAATCATACTATCTGGCAAGAAAGTGATTAAGCCTGTCAAAATTGGTATAAGCATGAACAAATTTAATTGGAATACCTACAGTGATATAGGTATCTTCTCTTACCAATAGTTGACCATTGTTTTGGAATTTAGGGTTCTCTTAGTTATGCATTATATATATATAATTTATCGTGTACAAAAATAGAGTTTTTTCTGTATAATATAAGGAGCTGGAGCTTTAGATTTGAACCTGACACTATGTTACTGAATCGCTAAGGCTGATTCTGGGTACGAAACATCTCGGAATCAGAGTGTACTTGGAATCGGTGCAGATTCAGTCCGGGTTTGAAATTTTCCTCCCTAAAATTTGCAAACTTCCCAACCTCTAAAAATCCTTAAACAATATACTTTACTCCCGAAAATAAAAAAACCCTAAACGTAACCTCAATCTGTAAAGAATAAAAGCCTTGTTTGATTTAGATGAAAATTACGAATCAAAAAATAATAAAAATCTAGTTCGTCCTGCCATTGTCTCATGAGTAAAGAGACGGTTACCCGCACAAGGTAAATGCCAGAGGTAGGCTGCACTGGTATAAAATATATTGGAATAGATAAATACAGTTTGACTAAGCTGAAAATTGTTTCATCGCATTTTCTATATATTTATTTTAATTTATCAAAAACTATGAATCAAATACTATAACGGAAATGGGAACAAACATGGCAAAAGCTTCATTTATATTTATTATATATTAAATATATAATTTAAAATAAATTAATAATTAGTATTATAAAATAATTTTAAAATTTCAACTATTATATATTATATTATTATATTATTCATTAAATTATATACTAATAATTATATAACAAAATAAAAAATAAAGGAAAAATTGTATATTTATACAACATAATTAAATATAAATATTTTTTTTTTAATTTACAATGTATGTATTTAATTTTTAATATATTTATGATTTTTATATTTTTTTTGTACAGACATACTCAAACGTGCCTAACCCTCCAATTTTTTTTGTTGTACTGTGTACTATACGCATGATTTTGATTCCAATTTTTATTCGGCAACTTAGCTTAGACAAGATCAGTTATGAACCAAAGAAGATATTCACTAGCTTACTAAGTAGACTACACCCAGTAGCATCTAACGTTGTTGTTTTCACACTTATTACTTTCAAACGTGCCCACCGGTGGAATAGCCTCATCCTTAGAATCAACTTCTTTTACCATTGGCTAATGTCTATAGTTTCTTGCTATAGGAACAGTCTTTTCCTTTTGGGTAGGCATCTCTATCTTGTGCTTTTTTATGTAGCCAGTTGGAATTTCCAGCTCTTCCTTGTTTAAGTTATTCCTTCCTTGAGGGAAGAAACATGCATTTTTGATCTTAGTTTTGTACACCATAGTTAAACCTTATTTAAGAAATATCATAAGCCTATCTCTCGGTATGTCCATAATTGTAGATACCTATAAAACAATGTGAGAAAAGGTGAGTTCACTACGAAACTTAGTAAGGCTCCTTCTCTTTCCTTGGAAGACCTCTTTGTTTCTCTTCTTCTAAATAAACCACAAAATCTCATTAGTAAGAATCAGCCAAAACACATTAAGCTCAATAGAAAAAAAATTCACATAACCAAAAAGAATTTCAAACCATGAAAAACCATCTTTGTAGACCCAACCAATCCTATTTCCCAAAAACATAACCCAAAGAGAGGCCTGCAAATTGACATTAAAAAAAAAAAAATCAAAAGTCTCAATCTTTTCACACAAGGAATAATAATTAGGCTGAATACCAATTGACTATAATTCAACATTTATAGCAAGCTTTTTCAAATGGAACAACCATCTAAAACATGCTTTTTGGGTTCACTTGACTTCACCCAGATGTGAGCAAGTCTTTTTTCCCAAGTTGACTTAGGCCATTCAGTGTTCCAACATTTGTTCAACGAGGAAAGAATCCCTTGTACTAGATAACATCATATATAGTTTACTAATAGTGGTGTTATTAAATTTAGAACCATCATACCAAGTAACGGTGTTGGCTTTATTGGACAAAGGGACAAGAAATTTCCATTTTGCCAATACATTCCTCAAAACCAAATATGTTATTTTATGGGAGTTGGGGATATTGAATTCAACTTGCAATTGCTCCCAATTCTTTATTTTGTCATTCTCAATAATAATGTTAAAAACTGACTCTCCTTTTTCATTCCAAGACTTTGCAGAACATGCTTGAGTGAGGGCCAATGGCTTATTGTTCAACTGACACTTCATACTTGGAATTCATGGAGAAGATCATAGAGAGGTTCAACAACAAGGACCTCAAGCTCCACTTCAAGGAGCTAACACAATTAAAGCAAGATGGGAACATTGAAGAGTATATTGCAAACTTTCAAAGGCTTTCGGTGTTGGTCGCTAACATCTCCAAGAGAAGATTGGTTGTCCTATTCATGGATGGCCTAATGGATCCCTTAAGGGGTTGGGTCAAAACCCCCAACCCTAATACACTTGAAGAAGCCATTGAAAAGGCCAAAGATATGGATTCTGGTGCTACAAGGAACAAGGTAATATCTAAAGGGTCCTCATCCCAAAAAGATAAACCAAAGCCACCTAGCTCCAAGGAGTGGCCAAGAACAAGATTGGATGAAGAAACTAGGCAGAATTTGAGAAGGAAGAAACTTTGCTATACTTATAAAGAACCTTGGGCACCAGGACATAGATGCCCGGGGAAAGGGAAGGTCCATTACATATAAGTCATACTCAACAGTGAGGAAGAGGATAAATTTGATGTAAGTAGTGAGAAAAATGAAGAAGAGGAAGAACCACCAAAAGTGGAAGAACCTACACCTAAAGAAAGGAAGGATGGTATAATTGCCACCATGACGGAAACTCCAAGATTTAATTCATTTAGGGTTCGCAGGGTATTGCAAGGGAAAAAGATAACGGTATTGATCGATAGTGGAGCTACTCACAACTTTATTGATTCAACATTGGTGGCCAAGAGAGGGCTCCCAACGATTGAGCATGAAGGATTTAGTGTGATGGTAGCGGATGGCTACCAAATATCTTGTTCAACTAAGGTACCAAAATTGAAGTTTACAATTGATGACTACATTGTCACTGATGACTTTTATGTGGTAGAGTTGGGTGAGACAAATGCAATACTTACAATTCAATGGATGATGTCCATTGGAAAGTATTCACAAAAATTTCAAACCATGGAATTTAAATTCAAAGCGGATGGTAAGGTGGTGGTATTTAAGGGACTATTCGATGGAGGCCCCTGAGTTGTTTCAGCCAAGAAGATGGAAAGTATATGTAGGCATGGAGATATAGCTTGGGTTGCGCAGTGTCTTGTTTTCCCCAAATCATCAAGCAACAAACCTAAGCATCACCATGATGATTTACATCCCATCTTGAACAAGCATAGTCTTACTTTTGGGGATATACCACTAAGGAGACCCCCTCATAGGGGATTCAAACACATAATTGGAAGAAGGGTGCCAAGCCAGTTATCACCACACCATACAGGCGTCCCAAAAGATTCAAGAATGAAATAGAGAAGGGCATCAAGGACCTACTAGAAATGGGTCATATAAAACCTAGTTCTAGTCCATTCACATCTTTTGTGGTGCTAGTCAAGAAAAAAGATGGAACCTTACGAATGTGCATTGAATATAGAACACTCAATAAGAAGACAATAAAAAATCGCTATCCCATACCCAATATTGATGAATTAATAGATGAGCTTCATGGTGTCGTATACTTTTCTAAGATCGACGTACGTTCGGGGTACCACCAAATAAGAGTGAAAGAGGATGATGCACATAAGACGGCTTTCTGTTGTCACTATGGTCACTATGAATTTTTGGTTATGCCTTTTGGCTTAACCAATGGACCTGCCACTTTTCAATCTTGCATGAACCACATATTTAGGAGGTAGTTACGAAAGTTCTTGCTAGTGTTCTTTAATGATATACTCATTTATAGCAAGACATGGGAAGATCGCTTGAAGCACTTGGACAAAATCTTGGGAATCATGGAAGTAGAGTTGTTATATGCCAAACCCTCTAAGTGTGAATTCGGTATGACTGAAATACTATACTTAGGACACTTTATTAGTGCCAAGGGAGTACAAGTACATCAAGAAAAGATCCAGGCTATCCTAGACTGGCCCCCACTAAAGACCCTCACTGAATTATGTGGCTTCTATGGGCTATGTAGCTATTATAGAAGATTTGTAAAATGGTTTCCCAACTTGGGGCTCCCTTAACTAGCCTCACTAAAAAAAGGAGCATTCAAATGGTCTAATAATGCACAAGTATTCGATAAGTTGAAGGAGAGCATGAGTAGTTGCCCAGTCCTTGCCCTACTTGATTTTAACCAACCCTTTGTGCTAGAGTGTAATGCATCAGGAGAAGGGATTGGTGCAGTATTAATGCAAAATGGACAACCTATTGCTTATGAGTGTAGGAAGTTGAAAGATAATGAAAAACTATACTCTACATATGATAAAGAAATGCTTGCTATAATGCTTGCATTAGCTAAATTTCAACAATACTTGGTTGGTGGGAAATTTGTTGTGAGGAGGGACCATAATAGCTTTAAGTATTTCTTGGAGCAAAGGGATCTCAATGAGTGGCAACAAAAATGGGTTAGCAAAATCCAAGCTTACGATTTTGATATTGAGTGCATTAAAGGGAAATGAAATGTAGTAGCCGATCCCCTATCTTGAAAACCAACAATTTGTTCACTATCAATGTCTCTATTGATTGGAAGGCCCAATTATTGCTAGAGTATGTAAAGAACACTTTTGCAAGCAAACTATTAGAGGGAAAAGTGCAAGACGACCAATGAAAGGTAGTAGATAACATCATCTATTACAAGGATAGGGTTTACCTACTGCCAGAATCAAAAGTAAGGGATAAAATCTTAAAGGCCATTCATGGGATCTCATTGGCAGGACATGCAAGGTACTTCAAAACTTACAAACAAGTTAGGGAAAGGTTCACTGGGAAGGGTCTTAAGGATGTTGTCCTTCAATTTGTGAAGGAATGCACTACATGTCAACAAAACAAGGCAGAACACACCTACCCTGCTGATTTGTTACAATCCCTTCCCATTCCAGATCAAAAATGGAAAATCATTTCAATGGACTTTATCACTAGGCTTCTTGAAGTCCATGGTGAATATTGTATCTATGCGGTTGTAGATGAATTAACCAAGTATGCCCACATTTTCACCATCTCTTCTGAGTATAAAGCACCCTAAGTTGCCGATCTATTCTTCAAAGAAGTATTTAGACTCCATGGACTTCCCAAAAACTTAGTAAGTGACCGTGATAGTAGATATTTGAGCATCTTTTGGACAAAACTATTCAAGCTATCAGGCACGGAGTTGACCCCAAGTAGCAGCTATCACTCGCAAACAGATGGGCAAACTGAAATTGTGAATAAATGGGTTGAAGGCTACTTGCATAACTATGTGTTAGGACAACAAAGGACATGGATTAAGTGTCTTCATTTAGGAGAATATTGCTACAACACCACTTACCACATGTTAATTGGCATGACATTGTTCAAATCATTATATGGGTGCGATATAACATCCTTATTAGACTTGGCCTTTGGAGAAAGTAAGGCACCCAAGGCCAAGGAGTGGGCCCAAGAAAGTCAAGATATCCTTAAATCCCTTAAAGATAATTTACACCATGCCCAAAACCAATAGAAGATCTACACGGATAAGCATAGGGTTGAGTGAAGTTTTGAGGTTGACGATTTGGTGTACCTCCACCTACAACCATATTGGCAATAATCCTTGAAGAGAAGTGGGGCCGAAAAGTTAAAACCTCAGTTCTATGGACCTTACAAGGTGATCAAATGAATAGGGGAGGTGGCATACAAATTGGGGCTCCTAGAAAATAGCAAAATACATAACATATTCCATGTATCATGCCTCAAGAAGGCACTAGGACAAAAAATTAATCTTAGAAAAGCATGCAACACCATGAATTCAACCTATCAACTCATCAATCTTGTGTATGGGTAGCGATTCTTGATTGTCTTCTTATTGAGTGCTCTATAGTCAGTGCACATTCGTAAGGTTCCATCCTTTTTTTGACTAGCACCACAAAAGATGCGAATGGACTAGAACTAGGTCTTATATGACCAATTTCTAGTAGTTCCTTGATGCACTTCTCTATTTCATCCTTGAATCTTTTGGGGTGCTTGTATGGTGTGGTGATAAATGGCTTAACACCTTCTTCCAATTCAATAGTGTGTTCAAATCCCCTATGAGGGGGTCTTCATGGTGAAATATCCCCAAAAATGAGGCTATGCTTGCCCAAGGTGGGTTGTAAATCATCATGGTGTTGCTTAGGCTTGTTGCTTTATGATTTGGGTAGGACAAGGCATTGTGCAACTCACACTATATCTCCATGCCTAAATATGCTTTCCATCTTTTTGGCTGAAACAACTCGGGGGGCTCCATCAGATAGTCGATTGAATAGCACCTTCTTACCATCCACTTTGAATTTAAATTCCATAGATTGAAAGTTTTGTGAATACTTGCTAGTAGACATCATCCATTGAATTCCAAGTATTGCATTAGTCTCCCCCAACTCTACAACATAAAATTCATCGGTGACGGTGTAGTCACCAATTGTAATCTTTAATTTTGGCACCTTGGTTGAACAAGATATTTGGTAGCCATCTACCTCTATCACACTAAATCCTTCATGCTCAACCATTTGGAGTCCTCTCTTGGCTACTAATGTTGAATCAATAAAGTTGTGAGTAGCTCCGCTATCAATCAACACCATTATCTTTTTCCCTTGCAATACCCCACAAAATCTAAAGGAATTGAATCTTGGAGTTCCCGTCATGGTGGCAATTATACCATCCTTCCTTTCTTTAGGTGCAGGTTCTTCCACTTTTGGTGGTTCTTCCTCTACTTCATTTTTCTTACTACTTACATCAGATTTATCCTCTTCCTCACTGTCGTGTATGGCTTCTATGTAATGGATCTTTCCTTTCCCCATGCATCTACGTCCCAGTGCCCAAGGTTCTTTGCAAGTATAGCAAAGTTTCTTCCTTCTCAAGTCCTGCCTAGTTTCTTCATCCAATCTTGTTCTTGGCCACTCCCTGGAGATAGGTTGCTTTGGTTTATCCTTTTGGGATAAGGCCCTTTAGATATTACCTTGTTTCTTGTAGCACTAGAATCCATATCTCTAGCCTTTTTAATAGCTTCTTGAAGTGTATTAGGGTCGAGGGCTTTGACCCAACCATTAAAGGATCCATTAGGCCATCCATGAATAGGACAACCAATCTTCTCTTGGAGATGTCGCTGACCAACACCGAAAGCCTTTGAAAGTTTGTAATATATTCGTTAATGTTCCCATCTTGCTTTAATTGTGCCAACTCCTTGAAGTGGAGCTTGGGGTCCTTGTTGTTGAGCCTCTCTACAAGCTTCTCTATGAATTATGTTGGCATTTCAATTCGCACCTCTGGAGTGCGTATTGGAAACAAACAACTATGCATAGTAATAACTACTTTTCAAATTAGGAGGGGAGGCTCCCTCTATTGCTGATATGCGTAAAAAGTAAAGTATTCTAAATTCCTATCTTTTTGACTCAGATGGTAGAGGCACAAGGTTATAAAACCAAAAACATTGCAGCTAAGGTTTTCTCTAGTCTCCGCAGATCTTAACTACAACTAGGTTAATGCTAAAACTATCCTATCTCCTCTAGAAAATCAAAGCAAGAGGAATTAGGAGCAATTTGGAATGATTGAATAACTCTATATTAGGATTCCCAAGGAGGTGGAACACTCTATCTGAGGTGTAGGTTGAAATAAAGGTTATTGGAGATAACATGAAATGGTAAGCTAGTTCTAAGGATTCCCAAAGAGGTGGAACACTCTGAGGTGTAGGCTGAAAGTAGATTACTAGAAATAAACATTAAACGATAATCCTTATTTCTAAATTCCCAAGGAGGTAGAATACCTATCCTAGGTGTAGATATGAAATAAAGATTATTAAAAACAACATCGAACGATAATCTTTATTTCTCAATTCCCAAGGAGGTAGAATACCTATCTGAGGTGTATATATGAAAGAAAGATTATTAAAACAATAAAAAATATGGGACAACAAATTGCATAATGAGACACACACACAATAGATGATCAAACCAACTTTATATTAAACAAGGTGAACCAATACAAAATAGAAATATCACATAGCAAGGTGGGCACAACAATTTGTTATCACAACAAAAGTTAAAATACAATAAGCAGGGTGCTCTTATTTATAGAATCTCAAAGGAGTAGGGAACCCTAAAATCTCCTTGAGTTAACACAAATCTTTCCAGCATGCAATATTTATTACTAAGTCTAAATGTATGCAACTTAGTAGTTAACTGGAAAAACTACCTCAGTTAACTAATTCTAAACTAAACTAAATGGATCTTGCAATATGCAAGTCCTTATTGATATGAGAGTTAACTGATAACCAACATTAGTTAACTCTGCTTGCACGACATCAAGATCGATATAGGTACCATCTTCATGAAAATAATGTCACAGGATTTGTGTGATGAATCTACTTATGAGCTTGAGAGCACCAACTTCTTTGATTTCAACATTCTTTACATACACTCTTTCATAAGTTTCTATTTTGAAGAGGTTTTTTTCTCTCCAAGCAAAAAGCTTTCTTTTGTCTTCATCTACTACAATGACATCATGTGCTATCGTCAACTGAGAAATGATGATTTCATCCCTTGGTTTGTTCTCTATGATGCTCAACTCAAGCTGTTGAATTCCTTGACGAAGATCGTGGGCATTGTACCTTCATTGATACAACTTTGCAAGAAGGTATTTGTCGTCAATAACAAAGTCTTCAATCCATCCAAAAGTCTTCCATGATTGACTAACTGACGCAACTTTTATTGATCTGTAGGTGTCTCTTGAAGCTGTGGAAGAAGAGGAGCCACGTTTGAAGTTTCATGAAGAAGATCTGAGATATATCGTCACAGCTGCTTATTTTTAGCCTTGAGGGCTGCTTTATCTTCTTCGTCCTTCATCACCCGCTCCTAAAGATTTCCTGCAACTACCTTAAAGAGGCTCATATCCATGTGCCAACAGCTCCTACCAAGGTTGGCCTTGACAAAGGTGAAATCACCGACCTCAACCTCATCCAGTCTCTTGCCCTCTGGCTTTGTAGCAACCTCAATTACGATCTCTCTATCAACAGTCTTCTCTATGTGTACCTGCTTCTTGATCTTATTGTTTGATGTGCCCTGATAGGCATTTCCAAAATCTAAAAGATTAAGCAAATAGGAGGGCTTTTTCCTCCTTCCTAAAGTCTTCTCAAGCCAAGATGAATGGTCTATGCTGACTTCTTTGGGAGAAACGGTTGCAGTTGTGTCAACTCTTGGTGAATGAACCGGCACTAAGACTTCACGAACTGGTGATTCTCATTTTGAATCTATCTGAATGGGAGGAGGCTGAGAAGATAATGGTGGACCAGGAGATGAGGACCCGTCTTCAGCTTGCGCCATTGGCTCTACTGGAATCTTAAGCACCTTTCCTGGTTGATCTTATTGAATTTTGTTTCCTCTCTTCATCTTTCCGCTAACCCTGACAACTTCAGGAGGATGCATTATGGCCTTTACTCTGGGTTTCGATCATGATGTGGAAAGCAATGAAGAAAATACAACTGGCTGCTCTACAACTGGAACTACATTTCGCCTCCTCTTGCCATCCAAGAAAAGCATGTTGGTCTTGATAACTCAGCTTGACAAATCTTCAATTGAAGTGTTCTCTTTGGCATACCAATCTGGTTGTCAAAGTGGTTGGTGGGAAATTTGATCCTTGAGGAATGAATTTAGAAACACCTCTCCATCATCATCCGACAAACCTTCAACATCTTCTGATAAGAAATCAACAAGTTGAGGAAGAGCGAGTCTGCAATAGTGACACCTCCGTACTTCGAATTCATCCTCACAATTGACC
Source organism: Sequoia sempervirens (assembly GCA_007258455.2). Classification (NCBI taxonomy): domain Eukaryota; kingdom Viridiplantae; phylum Streptophyta; class Pinopsida; order Cupressales; family Cupressaceae; genus Sequoia; species Sequoia sempervirens. The sequence continues at coordinate 31,557,698 of VDFB02000010.1, read as the reverse complement.
AAAAATCTTCAAGTGTTGGCTTGTGTGAATGATTATGCTCCAAACGAGCTGCAAAGAAGCCCAAAGGATCATACGAGCACTTTTTGTTGAGGTACTTGAGATGAAGTTTGGACAATTCATTGCTCAATTAACTTGCAATCGGCTGTTGATTTGCATTTGTTTATGCCCAACCCACATGGAAAAGTGAAAGCCGTCTTGTGGAAATTGCGAAGAAAAGAATGAACCTCATGAACTTGTCTCAAGAACTCCATGAACAAGACTTTGTTAGATGGGTATCGCGGTAGCATCAAAGGATCTTCTGATAAACCATACACTCAGATGTAAGTGAATGTGGGAAATTGGATAAACCAATTTTCCCAATTCTCCATTGTTGATTTGGCATCCGCTGAAACCCTTATGTGCATCTCGTTGTTAAGATTTCTCATTGTCTTCATCTGAAAATGATCATTCACTTGCTTGAAATCTTGTTCAACTTGCGAAAACTCCAACTGTGGGAAGTATTCGTGCACACACTGAACACCAAGAGTTCCAACTATTTTCAGCACTCTAAAATTTCCTTGGAATGCAATTAAATAGACGAAATGAGAAACCATATGAAACTCATGGATTTTGAGAAATCTCGTGATTTGCTGATGAAGAAATTCACTGATCAGCATAGCCCAGTCGAAATGTTCTTTGTTATTGATAATTAGGGAGATGACATAGAACATCCATGACTGAAAAACATTAGCTTCTTCTTGACTCATGACCTAGTTGAGCAAAGTAACTAGGATAGCTATTTCATCCTTGAATTCTCCACGCCCAAGCTTCTTTGGCAAGTTAGTTTTCTGCTCTTTTAGCCACCTTTGAGTGACCTTCTTTTGAGATCTTTCCTTGTGTACCTACCATATCATTTCACATTCCTCCATGATTATGATGCAATTATTTGTACGAGGTGGAATGGCGAAGCACTTTTCAATATCTCTCAGCTTGAGGCTACAAACAACTTGCCCATTTGCTGATCAAATTTGTTGTGTAGAAGAGTCATAATGCTTGATGCATGCAATGACAAACTCGAGATTTGACTCTGTGATGGGAATAAAAGCTACCTTGAACAACCTAGAGTGATCAAGATGCTTGATTGTAGTGTTGTTAATGCCTTCCAACGTGTTCAATTTGATCACTGGATGAACATGGCACAAGTTAGTGTCAAAAGTTTTCAAAAAGTCATGAATTAAGACCGATTTGGTCTTGTATTCAATTGGATTGAATTGCATTTTGAAAAACTAGACTTTTGATTGTGAACTTGGATATGTTTGGTTGAAATTCTGAAAAGGCTAAAAACAACTTTTGACGAGGCTAAAAATAGCCTACCGAGGGGCAATTTTTATGAAATTTTCTAAGATATGGGTTTTGTAGAGAAAATGATTCTAAGCCAACCTAGATAATCAGAAACTCAAAAAATTGACTTTTACCTAGGCATGCAAGAACTTTTCAGTAATCAAAGTTGCAGGGGTGGTAGGGGCACCAGGGGCAATTCTTTTGTGAAAAAATCTAGCATATGGGTTTTGTAAGTGCCAATGTGCTAATCAAACCCAATTTCTCCATTTTTTGAAAAGTTGACTTTTTCACTAGCATGCAAAATAATTTTTCAAAAAAAAGCACAGTACTTCAAAAAAAGAGGAGTATTGGAAAAATTTTCTTGAAAATTTTTGGAACATGGGTTTTGTCGCCAACACTCTACTAAACAAACCCAGATAACCAGAATTGTGAAAACCTAATGTTTACTTTGACATGCGAGAGAAAACCTAAGACAAGGATAGAAGAAATGTGTTGGGGAGAAGATAGAAATTATTTTCTGCCTTTATCAATCTTTAAGAAAATCGCCTTCTACCCAATTTGATGAAGTCTGCTAAGCATGTGCTGAAAAGATGAAATCTAGAAAATTATTCGTCTGAGCAATCTGGACCTGGAACTGCAAAGAAACTAAAAAATATTCCCTATAGCGCCTTTAGATCTTGCTTGCACGAGAAAATATGTGTTTTCCTTCAACCTGTGATGAATAAAATGGACGCCCAAATGCTTTAATAAATAAATTTCATGAATTAAGGCATCACCTTTAGTTAAATCCTAAATTTAGGATGAAATAACCTCATTGGACCTCAATTCAGTTAACTAAATGAAGATAAAACCCTAAAATGGGTGCCACTCAGCATGCAAAGAAGAAATACACCACATGCAAGAAAAATGGAGTCATTTGTAGTTTGATTTGGAGGTGAAATTAAAGTTTTATTATTATTTTAAGTTGAGTTGAAAAATTCCTCCATTATAGGGCAGCCAAAGCATGCTCTTTAGTTTCGAAAAATATTTTAAGTCAAAGTTTGACTTTAGGCGCCATTATTCTCAGACTTAGAAACTTTTTTGAAATTTCCTATTTTTTAGCCTTTGCAAATGTCACCAAAGCCTCTGTTTGATCACTAATTTTGAATGATTGACGAATCTAGTAGACTGACTGACAGTCTCGTTGAAGAGCAGGATCAAAACTGAAAAGGAGCTTCTTGAGGTTACAAACCCTAATTCTGACTTCCGAGCCATGAAAACTCTAGGCACCCCTAGCCAACAGGTGTGCTTTTTCTCATTAGACAGTCAAATTTTCAAGGATTTTCACCATTTTGAACTTGATTTTGACCTCCCTTCAGCCTGCACTCCCCGACACTTGACAAATCTCTTGAGCTCGCTGATAGGTCCACTACAGAGCTAGATCAATTCTGAACATGATCTCCTAGAGGGCACAAACCCTAAAAATTCATCTAGCAAATCAAAATCTTGGGTGCCCTTGGCCAATAGGGGCGCTTTTATTTCTATACTTATCCATTTTTGCAACTTGCCTCGTTCTTCGTTCAATCTCTGGCTGGCGGCTACTGACAAGTCTTCTAATCAGACTGAGATATGCAATGGAAAGCTTGAGGAATTTCGGACATGATGAACATTTGAGCAAACCCTAATAACTGCATTTGAGGGCTCAAAACCCTAAGCACCTCTGGCCTCCAGGGGCGCTTTTGTACTCTGAGCTCACATTTTGACCATGACAAAAACCTTATGTTTGACTCATGATTCAGACAGTTTGACAACTTTGATTCATCTGTTGATGGACTCATTGCGAAGCTTGATCAAGTCTGAGACAAACATCCTAGGTGTTATTTGATCAAAAAGTTACAATAGGTGCCTCAAAAGTTTGGGCGTCCCTAGCTAGCAGGGGCATTTTTCTCCACCAATGTTAGTCAAATTTTGACTAATTTTATCTCTGTTGTTCTCCTTCGTTCTTTGTTTGATCTTCAAATTTAGGTGGTAGAAAAATCTTCTGGACTAGTTGGTAGGCTCATTGTGAAGCTAGCAGAATTTTGAAGAAGACCTCTTGGAAATGACAAACCTCGAAAGGTTGATCTGAGCCTCTGAAACCTTGGGTGCCCCTAGCTAGTAGGGGCGCTTTTATTTCCAGAGTTAGAAAAATTTTCAAGCATGTTCACCTTGACGAAAATCCCCTCCATCACGAAGCATCATTTGAACATATTTCACCACAGAATCTTCGTTGAAGTGTTTGAGGCTTAGATTTCGACACCTGGTCTCTGCCCATCTGCCATTGTTGACCTCAGAGGTTCTAACTTTCTTTCTGAAAAAGTGAAAACAACTCACTAGAGCTAAATTGACGTTTTCTTGATTCTGACTCCACCAATGTGATCGTGAAGTGAAATAATCCAATCAAAATAATTTTTAGTCAATTATGGAAAGATCCTATTTTTAGGGTTTTTCCTAAAAATAGGGGTCTAAAACCCTAATTTTCAATTTTTTCAAAATTTTCCAATATTCTCTAGACAATAAACCCACAAAAAGCCCATACTTTGCTTGACCAAAAACTGACTTTTGATGACAATTTTACTAGGTTTTGACCATTTTAATCAAAATGCCTTAATGAAGCAAAAAAATTGTTTTGGATACAACAAATTCCACGTATGAAGTGATTTGATCATGGCCTAAGGTAACCATGCCATGGTACCACCATTCATGCACCACCTCGTCTAGATGTTAGGCAACATACTTGATTGCTTCATTCTCTGGCATGGGATTGAGTTGGAAATACATATCAACCTTTTGGACCCACGACCGTGCTATGATCTTTCCTGAACCGTCAAAATATGGTAGGTTAAGCTTACCAATTTTCCTCCTTAGGTCATTATTATGGTCTCTATTTCCCCTGTTAGGTAGATGCTTCATTCTTATGTCCATATAGTCTTTTAAGGACATCCTCCATCTAACCAATCTTGGTGGAATGGATCTTGTAATTTTACTAACGTTGGTTCATTGCCTGTTTGTAGATCAATCCTAGGCGGGAAGGTAGGTATCATAGGCCTAGAATTGGTTGTAGGGACATGATGACTTGGGGTTCTATTATTGCTTTGAATTTTCTTCACTTCCCCCATCATTGCCAACTTGATTGTTCTTGTTTGTGTCCATCTCAATTTTTGTTAATGAGTCCAACATTTGTGCCATCTTTTGTTGGGTAGCCATAAATTGGTCCATACAATCATTGAAGTCTCTGCTTATATTATTGTTTCCTTGTTCCCTAGACTTGGGACTGTTGTGGATGCCTAAGATGTTGGAGGTTGTTCTTTCTTCAGGAATTTAGGAAGGTTGCCACAATTTCTTTATTTCTCTAATGCAGTATATCCTTTCTCTTTCACTCATGCACCTTCACAGGCTAGCAGGTTTGACTAGCTTTGATACCACTTGTGATGTCCCCTTATAGATTTTCCTTTAGTCTTCTCAAATCAAAGTATTTAAATAGGTCTATAATCAATAGTTTCAAGGATAGATTTTAAAGAGCAACCTTCTTGGCAATTTCAACTTGATTATTAGACTTATATATTTTTTATTGATAATAATAAGTGCATGCTGACATAAATGAGTAAGTATTTGATATAAATTTTGATATAAATAGTCTACAAATATAAGGATATTAATTGCATAATAGATACCACAAATTGTATGCAGTTTCCGATTTAGCTTATTTGATTTCATGCATAAACAATTGGAGTAAGTTGATGTCCATAATATTTGTTGTATCTGATTTGAGCCTTTAATTCATATGATATATCGCTAGGTTGTTTATCTAAATTATTATAGTTGAATTGCAACCTGATTTAGATGGTTAGATGCTCCCTTGGAGAAGCCTTGATCTTGTATAGAAACTGAAGTAATATTCCAAATAATCAATGTCCTTTTTGCTTCGAAATGACTTCCCTTCAATACCCCCAGTAGGCAAGGGACATAACTCTTCATTATATTTATTTGCCAAGGGACATGATCCTTCATTAAGCTAATCATTGCAATTAAGAATAATTAATTTATTTAACATTATTTGTTGTTTGCCTTCAAGATGATCATTGGGTTTTTATCATGCTTTGATTGTTGCTTTCTCATTAAGAAATACTCCACTAAATACAATTGCTTTGTCTTTTTCTTTATTTTGTCTCATCGGATTTTATTTTTTTCTTATGTAACTTTATAGCTGCTCTTTTGTTAATCGTTGCTTCTTATATTTTACATTGGTCTTATTCTTTTTGTCTTATATGATTTTTTTTTTATTGGCCATTTTGTCTTATATGCTTCTTTTACATCTGCGATTTTGGATTAGCAATTACTTATACTTCTATATCTGCTTTGTAGAGGTTTGTATAATAAAATAATTGAATTTGTTCCTTGTAGTCTGTAAAAGAGTTGGATCAAAACATGAAGGATTATGTATACCAGGTAGATGGTGGATTTTATGAATCGAGATGGGAATGGCTTGCTAGAAGGCATTGTTTGCTAGCCATTGAATAGTATAATTATATATGTTGTGATATGCTACTTATTTGGAGCCTAGTCAACACTTATTTGGAGCTATGCCATTTCTGTATTTGTTGAAGCTCATGTCTACTGCTATAGAGGTCTGATTCGCGCTTATTCTGGTATAGAGCTCTTTATTGTAAATTTTATTTATGTTCTATTGTTTATGCACTATTGTTTATGATACAAAACACATAAAACAAACAATACAATCAACAAAACATTTCAAACAACAAGCAGTATTTTCAAAAAAAAAAAAGTTGGTTATTATAAAAAAACCACAAAACACATGAAACAAACAAGTAATACAATAAGCAAAACATTTGAAACAACAAGCAGTATTTTCAAAACAAAAATCAGGGTTGGTTATTATCAAAAAGCCACAAAACACATGATACAAAACACTTGAAAAAACAAGCAATATAATCAACAAAACATTTCAAACAACAAACAATATTTAAAAAAAAAAAAATCACGGGGTGGTTGTTATTGTTGTTTCTTGTTGTGACAGAGTCTATGGAGATTTCCTATATGTATGTGCTCACTTCATTGATCAAAGATTGCAAATTATGATGGATATAATGATTATGTTGGCTCATACCACATCTGCAACATATTTGTATCAGGTCAAATAAACATTTCTTTGATTCTAAAAATGCTATAATTTACATTGCTTTTATAAGTTGTTATGAATCAATTTGAAAAGAGAACTCTTTATTGTATTTTCTATTCAGAATTAATCTTAAGTTTTAATGTTTTCCGTGTTTCAAAACAAATATAGAGAAAACTTTTGGTCGAATACTTGAAATAGATATTCATGATATGTGTTTTCTTAATCGTATTTGGGTATACTCACTACTATGCAAAACAGGTATATTGGGCACTTTCCTTTGTGACTATGTTGGAGACTTTCCTTTGTGACTATGTTGGAGATTGTAGATTTTTAAATTGTTTGTGATTATGATAATGATATATTCTACTGTTTGCAGGCTTTTTGAGTATTTTAGTAGTATTTTTTATATTCTGGTGCATTATGTTCGGAAAGAAGGGGAGTTTGATTATAGAATTGTTGACATTAAAGCTAACCTTATAAAGCTACAAGGTTCACCAAAAGTTAGTATTATCTATGTTGAAGTTTGCATATTTTTATATGGGCTTGTGGAAGGGGACATGCTATTAATAAAGTTATGTTCTATTATTCTAATTATAATGTATAATGTATCTTAACAGACTATACACGTGGATCAAATTTTTGGTGTATCAACTACTCTATTTACATTACAAATTGATCGTGGAATTGCATGGGATGCATACATCTAGGATTGATATCATTGATTTCTGATAATGGATCAGCTATAGAAGATTTTGGTTTCAAATCTTATTATTCTAGTACATTTATAAAGTGTGCATGAACATTGCTCTATAATTTTCTTTGTTATTTTTTTTCCTTGTAACAGATGGGATTTGATTATTTGATGATCAAGTAATTGAATTTTTTCCTTGCAGTATGCAAAAGAGTTGTTGGATCAAAACATGAAGAATTCTGTAAACTAGGCAGATTGTGGATTCTATGAATTGATACGGGAATGGCTTGCTATAAGGCATTGTTTGCTAGCCATTGAATGATATAATTTTGTATGTTGTGATATACTACTTATTTGGAGCCTAGTCGGCACTTATTTGGAGCTATGCCATTTCTATGTTTGTTGAAGCTCATGTCTACTGCTACAGAGGTTTGATTCACACTTATGCTGGTATAGAGCTTTTTATTGTATTTTTTATTTATGTTCTATTGTTTATGCACTATTGTTTATGATACAAAACACATAAAACAAACAAATAATACAATCAATAAAACATTTCAAACATCAAGCAGTATGTTGAAAAAAAAAATCAGTGTTGGTTATTATCAAAAAACCACAAAACACATGAAACAAACAAGCAATACAATAAGAAAAACATTGAAACAACAAGCAATATTTTCAAAACAAAAATCAGGGTTGGTTATTATAAAAAAACCACCAAACACATGATACAAAACACTTGAAAAAAAAAGCAATACAATCAGCAAAATATTTCAAATAGCAAACAATATTTTCAAAAAAAATATCAGGGGGTTGTTCTTGATGTTTTCTTGCTGTGATGGAGTCTATGGAGATTTCGTATATGTACGTGCTCACTCCATTGATCAAATATTGCAAATTATGATGGATAGAATGATTGTGTTGGCTCATATCAAGTCTGCAACACATTTGTATCAGGTTAGATAAACATTTCTTTGAGTCTGAAAATGCTATAATTTACATTGCTTCCATAAGTTGTTATGAATCAATTTGAAAAGAGAGGTCTGTATTGCATTTTCTATTTGGAATTGATCTTAAGTTTTAATGTTTTCCATGTTTGAAAGCAGATACAAAGATAATTTGTGGTCAAATATTTGAAACAAATATGCATGATATTGGGCATTTTTTGAATCTTATTTTGGGTATACTCACTGATATACAAAACAGGTATATTGGGTACTTTGCTTTGTGACTATTTTGGAGATTGTAGATTTTTAAATTCTTTGTGATTATGAGAATAATATATTCTATTGTTTGTAGGCTTTTTGAGTATTTTACAAATGTTTTTGATATTTTGGTGCATAATGTTCAGAAATAAGGGGAGTTTGATTATGGAATTGTTGACACTAAAGCTAACCTTATAAAGCTACAGGGTTCACCAAAGGTCAGTATTATCTATGTTGAAGTTTGCATATTTTGTTATGGCCTTGTGGAAGGGAACATGCTATCGGTAAAGTTATGTTCTATTATTCTAATCATAATGTATAATGTATCTTAATAGACTATACATGTGGATCAAATGTTTGGTGTATCAACTACTCCATTTACATTACAAATTGTTCGTGGAATTGCATGAGAGGCATACATCTAGGATTGATATCATTAATTTCTGACAATGGATCAGTTATAGAAGAGTTTGGTTTCAAATCTTATTATTCTAGTACATTTATAAAGTGTGCATGAACATTGCTCTATAATTTTCTTTGTTATTTTTTCCCCTTGTAATAGATGGTATTTGATTATTTCATGATCAAATAATTGAATTTGTTCCTTGTAGTCTGCAAAAGAGTTGTTAGATCAAAACATGACATTAGGGGAAAATTACATAAAAAACGAGCCTCCTAAGGATGACATCATTAGCTTTTTAAGTTATCAAAAATCAACTAAAAGATGACATCAACCTATACGGTGACATCATCCAAAATAAAAATAAAATTATTTATTTTATAAAATAATTTTTTTTAAAATCTTATAAATTAACTCATGATGGTTAATTTAACTCTACATATCCTATTCTATCTCATTCATCTTTTTAAATATAAAATATTCTTTTTGTTTTTTAGATTTATATTCTTAAGTTCTATTAAGTTCTATTATAGAAATTTTTATATTTTCAAAGAAATATTTTTATTCTTTAAGAAAAAAATATAAAAAACATTTAAAAAAATATTAAAAAATTATAAAAATCATTTATGAAGTATATTTAAAACTAGTATATTTATCATAAATCTAAGTATATTTAAAACTAGTATATTTATATTTTAAAAAAATATCTAAATATGGCAGAGACATCTTCTCAAGTTTTGTCCATGCTTTTTGTTTTCCTTAGCTTTTCTAATTTTTATTTTTATTTTTTCCACTTTTAAATTTTTTTTCTATTAGTTTCATAATTTTTTTAATTTTCTCCATTTTTTTGCTTCAACCATTTCTAATTTCTTTTTTGGTTTTATTTTTATTTTTATTTTTATTTTTTCTAATTTCGTTTTTGGTTTTTTATTTTTTTATTTTTTCTATATATTTACACAAACAAAATGAGTGCTCTAATTATTAAACTTGTTATAAACATATTTAAAATAATAAATCTAAATCTATAATATGAAATTTGATTTAATATATAAAATTTATGTAAAATAAAATATACTTTACCACTATTTACATTGAGAGGCGCTCTACAATCTTCGTAAATATATAGCAAAAATAAAATAAAATAAAAAACAAAAAAAAGAAAAAAAAAAAAAGAAATTAAAAATTGTTCTCACAAAAACTATGAACCAAATAAATTGGAATAAATTAAAAAAACCAAAAAATAAATTGGACAAAATAAAATAAAAATAAAAAAACAAATTGGAAATGTTGGAAGAGAAAAAGTTGGAGAAAATCACTAAACTATCGAAAAAATAATTGAAAAAATTAAAAATTAAAAACCAAAAAAATTTGCAAAGGAAAGAAAATGAGAAAATAAAAAAGACTATGGAAAAAAAGATATCCTTAGCATACTTTTTTAAATATAAATATACTATTATAAAACCTATAAACGTGTTTATGTAAATAAACATACATAACATAATAAATCTAAATCTATAAAATCATATATATATATAAAATAAAATACTAAGTAAAAAATAAAATATCTAAAGTTACTTTTACTTTGCCACTTTTTAAATAAAAACAAATAATTTAAAAAAACAAATAATCAAGAAAAGAAAGTTGTAGCACCCCTCCGGTTTGCTATGCTGTTAAACAGTGTTTTTATTTTGACAGACTTAGATACCTTGTTATTGTTTTATGATCACTGACTTTAGAGCGAGGTGGATGCTATACTTTGATGTGATGATACACTATACAGATGGTTATGTTTTATGTTATGCTTTTGATTAGCATAGTTGTTGATATTGATATATGCTCATCTGTTGATTAATGATGTTTTAATTTCGTTAGTCTTGATGTGACTGTATTGGTGAAGGAGACGGGATTACATCACTCGCATGCGAGCACCCAGTGATTCCACAATTTTTCTTCACGGTGTGTCTGCTATGTTATATGCATGTTCGACACTCATCTTGTTTGCAGAATTGCAGGTACAGGACATCGTCTCCACCTGGCTTCACAAGTCTGAGCGTGTCCACTTTCCCAACAGTTTTGTTGATAGGGAGATAGTAAACAGAGTGGCCTTGTCAAACCACAAACCTTGTCATAGTGTGTCGTTATTTTGTGTCTTGTTGTTGTTGAGTCATGTCATCTTTGATATTTTGATAATTTATTATCGATGGAAATCATATGTGAAAATTAATGTTTAGGTGGTTGTAAATGTTAATTTATGTATTTTAGATTAAAATTGTTATTTAATTTAATTAATTTAATTTAATTCAATTGGTAAGGTAATTTAATCCTCGTGGTTAAATTTATTTTTATTAAGTAAATAAGTTAATTAATTAAATTTATTTTGTTGAGTAAATAAATTAATCAATTAAATTTATTAAGCGAATAGTTTAGTTGTTTTGTAAAGTGCATAGATTAAGTGATTTAAATTTATTTGGAAATTAAATTTTGTTTTGAATTTCTTTTTAAAAAGCAAAAATAAATTTTGAATGGATAAGGGAAATAACTATGGTGGTTGAAAGAGATATTTTGGGGAAATTTTACTAAGTGTTGAGAGAATTTATTGAGAAATTTGATGGAAAATGAAAAATATTTTGGATTTTTTGTTGCTAAAATAGAGGAAGGTTTTCTCTGTATTTGGACATTTTTTGGTCTGGAAGTGGAAATTTTGGAGGAGATTCTAGAAGATTTGATTTTGCAGGGAAGCTCAACTACAGTTCTCATTTCTTCAAACTTCAAAAACAAGTTCTTTTATTACTTATTTTTTAAAAACTTTGATTTTAAATTTTGAATGGTTGCTTGAGAAATTGCTGTAAATTTTTAGAAATTTCCATAGAAAACTTCTTTCTTTTAAATTTTTTTTTACCTCTTCAGCAATTGAAATTAGACATAAAAAAAAATTCATATGTTGTTCAAAGAAATTTTTGCAAATCAAATTTTAACAGTAGAGAATTGAAAGAGAAAACAACAGAAATTTTTGCAAATCTCTGTTTAAATTGTGGAAATTGAGTTCCTCTGTAAAATTTGTGGAAATGGAATTCCTCTGTAAATTTTGTGAAAACAACCTCTGTAGTTTGCCAATTTTTCTGTAAAAAAAAGAATTTCTTTCTTTTAAAAAAAAATTACCCTTTCTGCAATTGAAATTGAAAAAAAAAAAATAAAAAATTCATTTTCGGGAGATTTTGCTCAGAAAAATGAAATTAAAAAAAAAAAAAAAAACAATTCAAAATTTACTAGATGAAATCGTCGTACGGCAAAATCACCGGCATAGGGGAGATTATAATTTTTTTTTTAAAGAAAAGGCTGCGAGGGGGGGCAGGATGGGGAGGCGACTGCCCCCACAGCGCCCCATCAAGGAGGCGCTGTTGTGGAGGCAGCACCGCTGCCTACACACCAGCGTACCTCCCCATGGGAGGGCTGCATGGGCAACATTCCCCTACCAACCATCATGGCTGTTGTGTGCGCCTGGCTGTGGGTTGGGGTTTGTTTTATATAAAATTTTAATTAATATTTAATATATATTATATATATAATATGTATATTATATATTTTAAATTTTATTTATATATATATGTTTTATAAATTTTATAATTATATATATATATATTATATTTTATATATTATTTTTAATATATAATATATATATTATATATATATTTTTATTTGCAAATTTAATTTGTAAATTATGGATTATGTTTAAATGATTAGATAAAAATATATTTAAACATAAGAAATGAGAATTAAATTTATGCTTAAATGTATATTTATTTAAGAATATATATATTTTTTTGTGCATGTAAGTAGAATTGGACAATTTATGGCAAAAGATTTTATTTGAAAAATTAATTTTTATCATTAGTGAAATTGAGAAAATTGAAGTTAAACTCAGAGTCTTAGTTTCTTTTTTTATTTATAATGGAATTATAAATTATTTTGATTGATTACATGCAATATGTTATTGCTTTACTTGGATTTAGGAAATCCTAAAGTTAGGTTATTAATTTGCCTAAATTGTTTTTTTTTGTTATGGTATTTCTCATTCTCGTTGTTAGGAAAATTGAGTTTTTTTGTTTATGTAAGACTTTCAGATGTGTTCTCTTGAGATGATGTTGTGTCTCATGTGATTTGTTATTGTTTAACTTGGGTAGTGCACGAGATTTGTTTCAGTTGGACCTGGTTATGTGAACAGGTCGTGTCGTATAATTATTGTTGAGTTGGTAAATGTAACTGGTTATGTGCACCTAGTTTACCCTATGTTAGTGGGATTAGTTCCTTAGGTTGTTAATAGGGGAGTGGCTTTTCATGGGGGTCGACACACAAAGTGGTGTCTGGGTAACTCATGAAGAGTTAGATTAATCAGTGATAACTTAATAAATATGTTAGGGGAAAAGGGTAGTTTAAACACTTAACTTATTTAAAGTGTCTCACTCATGGACTCAAGGGCTAGTATAGACTTGGGATGAGATGAGAAGGCCTGGAATGACAAGATCGGTATCTTTTCTCTATGAGAGATTATCGATTCTGCATTGGATTGCATTTGGGGTCGAGTTTCGTAAGAGGTCACCAAGGTAACCCAAGATGGGGGCAGGAGCTTAAGAATATTTGCCTAGGGTAACCCATGCAACTTTGTGATGACACTCCTCCTATGACAATCATCAGTCAGTTTGTTGTACTGTGTAGTTGATCATTGTTATTTGGAAGCATTGTAACCATTTTGTTAGTATTGTACTTGTATAGTTTAGTATTGTTTTTGCCTATTTCTAGAGGTTGTAGGTTTTGCCTAGGAAGCTCTTTTACTATCTCCTAGTACGGGGGGTGGGCCTTTGGGTACCACTTGGTTGGGTGGAACGTGCACGTTACACCGTTGGGTCCCCAATTCTTGTTCGTGATGGCGGGTACTTCATGATGGAGAGCTCGTGTGTACCAGTGGACTTGTACTTCTCTTATGACACTTTTGTATCTTTTGGATACCTTGTAACTGTATCACTCCTCAATTGTATTTGAGGAGAATCCTTGTAATTTGTAATTGTAACTCTTTTGTATAAACTATCTCATTTGGAAATGAGATTGTAATTGTAATATTAAATAAATGCAATGTGTGAATGAATCATTATTATACTTTATAGCTTAAATGATGTATTTTAATGTTATTGGATGTATGATCTTTAATTCATGAATAATAAATATAAGTTATATTTAGTAACTTTTGTTAGTAATGGGTATTGTTGTAGCACCCCTCCATTTTTTTCTCTTTTGATTAGACAGTGTTCTTCTTTGTTATGCTTTGTTTCTGTTAATACTTTGACTATTGTACTCGGTTACTATTTGATTGCTAACTGTAAAGCGATATGAATGTTATATTTTGATGTGATGGTATTTTATTCTGATGTTATCATTATGGCATGCTTTGGATTAGCTTAGCAGATATTTGAATTAATGATGATTTATGCTTTTGATTAAATTATTGATGTTAGATTCGTCAGTTAGTAATATTGTATGGGTGAAGGGGACGGGATTGCACCACTCGCTAGCGAGCGCCCTGCTATTCCGCGATTTCCTCTTCACGGTGTGTTTTATTATATTATATATATGCATGTTCAATATACTCTTTGTTCGCAGATTGACAAGTACATGACATCGACTCCACCTGGTTTCACATGTTTGAACGTGTCCATTGGCCAATGGTATTCCATTGGGAGATAGTAGCTAGGTTTTCCGTGTCAAGTCATCACCCTGGTCATAGTGTGTCGTCGGGTTGTAGACGGGTTTAGTTGTTATAATGTTGTTCATTTCACCTTGGTTATTTAATTTCAATTTATAAAGGTAAATAAATGGCTTACGTAGTTAAGTTGTTGATTAAATAAATCCAATTATGATGTTAGAAATGTTATTTAATTTATTAATTAATTTAATTTAATTAATAACATAATCTAATCTTGTATTAGATTTGTTTTATTGATTAATTAAATTAATTGTGTGGAATTGAATTAAGTTATTCATTTTGGAATTAAAAGTGTTAAATTATTTTTGAAAAGAAAATTTTAAAAGTTTAAATTCTTTTGAAAAGATTTTTTTTTTTAAGTTTTAAATTCTTTTTGAAAAGAAATTTTAAAAGTATTAAATTCTTGTGGAAAAGAAATTTTGGTTTTAAAAAAAAATTAAAAAAATCTAAAAAATTCATAGAGGGAAATAACTATGGTGGTTGTGGGATGTTTTGGAGGGTATTGATTAAATTTGGGGAAAATTTATGGGAGAGGGATTATTTTTCATGCTTGGAGAAAATTTGCTGTGAAGAAGGAAAGAAGGTTTTTTTCTTTCTTGTTTAGATACATTTTGGATTTGGAGTAAAGTCTTTGGAAGAATTTTGGCAAATTGGAATTCTGCAAGGAAGCTCAACTTCAGTCTTCTTCTTCAAGCTTCAGATCACAGGTTCTTTCTGATTTTTTATTGTTTTGAAAATTTGGATTTTCAATTTTGAAAACTTGTTTGCAAACAAATTTGAAAACCCTATTGAAATCATGGAAAATTTAGATTCTTGTGGAAAAACAAACTCTTACAACAGAAATTTTCAAGTTTTAACAATAGAAAATTGAAAAGGAAACAAAATGAAATTAGAAAAACTTCTCTGTTTGGATTTGGGAATTTCCAGAAATTAAAATCATGAAGTTATGCTTGAAAATTATTTTTGATATTCTGGAAACACAGGGGGGAATTTATTGTGTTTTCTACAAAATATATATAAAAGAAAAATAAATAAATAAAATTTTAATTGGGGTGCAACCACATGTCCTCCCTTTTTGGGGGTTTTGACTTTTAATAATTTCTTTTTTTTTATTATAAATATATATATATATATATATATATATATATATATATATATTATATAATATATTATATATATATATATATATATATATATTATTTATTTATTATATATACTATTTTTATATTATATATATATATATAATATATGTTATATATTTTAAATATTTGGTTTTAATTAAATTTTGAAAAATATTTAAGAATGAGAATTTAAATAGTTTATGTTTTTTTCAAAATATATATATATATATATATATATATATATATATATATATATATAATAAAAAAAAAATATGTATATTAAATATAAATGAATATAATTATATATACATTAAATATATAATTATATATGACTAATTTATATTTAAATATAGTTTTTTTTAAGGTTATTTTATTATTGATGCAAATATTAATTTTATAAGAGGAGGTTATTAGAAAACTGATTTTTTTAACATTAGTGTAATCAAGGAAGTTGAAAGAAAAACAATTAGTTTAAGCTTCTTGTTTCAAATAATGTTAATTATTTTAATTAATTACATGCAATATGTCATTGCGTTGATTGGATTTAGGGAATCCTAAAATAGGTTATTAAATTACCAAATTGTCTTTTCGTTGTGTTATCTCTCTCCTTCTTGTTGTTGGGGCAAATGGGTTTATTTGTTTATGTTAGACTTCCAGATGAGTTTTCTTGAGATGGGGATTGTAACTCATGTTGGGTAGTGCGTCTTAATGTATCCAGTTAGATACCCGGTTATCACGAACGTGATGTGTTGAATTTATGTCATGGATAGGAATTTAATATCCTTAGGTCGCACTTGTTTACCCTTGGGTTGTGGAGTTATTCCACGTGTTGTCTTAGAGTAGCGGCTTGCAATGAGGGCCGACACATAAAGAGGTGTCAGGGTAACTCATTGTAAGTTAGTTAATCCAGTGATAACGTAAATAAACTTATTAGAGGAATAGGTAGTATCAAACACTTAATATGATTAATTTTTCCTCGCTCATGGACGCAAGGGCTTGTATAGACTTGGGATGGGACGAGAAGGCCTGGAATGGAAAGATCTTTATCTTGTCTTTACGAGAGATAACTGATTCTGCATTGGTTTGCATGAGGGGCCGGGAGTCGTTAGAGGTTTCTAGGATATCCCAAGATGGGGGTTGGGACCTAGGAAGACTTACCAGGATATCCCATGTAACATTGTGATGACACTTCTCCTAAGTCAACAATATGTTTGTATCAGTGATGCAATTGATTATTTAACACTGGAAGCATTGTAACCATTGTGTTAAGTGATGTTGTATTTATATTTGATTCAATTCAGTTATGTATTAGCCTGTGTCTAGAGGTAGATGGTCTTGTCTAGGAATCCATGTTACTATCTCCTAGCATAGGGGGGTGAGCCTTTGGGTATCACTTGGTTGGGTGGAACATGCACCTTACTCCGTTGGGTTTTCTTCTTGTTCATGTGGACGAGATTCCTAGTTGGAGAGCTCGTAGGATCCAATTACTTTTCAGGTTTCATTCATTTTAGTTGAATCTTGTAATTTATTACTCCTCATTTGTTATCAAGGTGGAAGATGTATTATGTAACCATGCTTATTGGATTTACCTCATTCGGGGAATGAGAGTTGTAATCTTATTGTAAAATTATGTTATTTGAAATCATGTGGTATCTCTTATTCTTTGATGTAATTTATCATGTATGGAATGTATGTGTTCTTAATTCTTTAAGTAATTAAATGTTATGGTTTCATTTCATGTCTCTTGTTTGGGTTTTAAAGGAATCTCAGTCTTGTAACCTTAGAGGTTGTTGGCAATGGGTAGTGAATTTGCAAGTTATTTGTACTTAAACAAAAAAAAATTGTGCATTTGAGTAGTTAATTGCAACTTCCTCTAGGGTTGCGTGGCAAGGCATTACAATTGTAAGTAAGCGTCGTCATGTACCTTAGAGAATGCATGTGTTAGTGTAGTTTACTTTACTTGTTTAATTATGCTTTTAAAAAAAAAAAATTGCTTCTATTATGTGTGTGACATTCTCTAGGGTTTTGTGGTGGGTGTTACACATGGTATCAGAGCCCAAGTTTAAACACTAGGTGCTCTGGGATAATGTTAATTGCAACTTCCTCTAGGGTTGCGTGGCGAGGCATTACAATTGTAAGTAAGCATCATCATGTACCTTAGAGAATGCATGTGTTAGTGTAGTTTACTTTACTTTGTCCATTTGAGTAGTTAATTGCAACTTCCTCTAGGGTTGCATGGTGAGGCGTTACAATTGTAAGTAAGCATCGTCATGTACCTTAGAGAATGCATGTGTTAGTGTAGTTTACTTTACTTGTTTAATTATGCTTTTTTTAAAAATAAAAATTGCTTCTATTATGTGTGTGACATTCTCTAGGGTTTTGTGGTGGGCGTTACACATGGTATCAGAGCCCAAGTTTAAACACTAGGTGCTCTGGGATAATGTTGAACCCATTAAGTTGTTAGTTGCATAGTATTTAAGTTTGCGTACCTTGTCTTATGTCATGGTATGTATCTGTACAGGATCATGCCACCTAGGCGAGGTCGCGGTAGAGGTCGTGGCTGTGTAGGTGGTCGCGGAGGTAATAAGTAGAATTCACCTCCCATTGTTCCCCATGACTTAGATCGTGAGGAACAACATTTTTCCAAAACATACCTAAGGTCGGTGATCAGAATCAGGGTCCAACAGGGATCAGGGATGGTCAGTTGCATCATTTATTAGAGGAGACTCTAGCTCGTCTAGGTCTGAGGCAGGTTAGAGATCAGGATATTATGGGGGAGAGAGAGGTTCCAACACAGTCAGAGAAAGTCATGGTTGTACATATGAGAGACCTACTTAGAGCTCATCCACCTACATTTGATGGTTTGGGTAGTGGATTAGAGGCTGAGACGTGGCTGATAGATCTGAATCGGTGTTTTGCTATGCACCCTTATGGTAGCAATACCAAAGCTAGATGTGCGATCATGCACCTGAGAGATTTTGCATCTACCTAGTGGAGGTTGGAGGAGTAGAAGCTCCATATTGATATTAATACTGTATCTTGGGATTTGTTCTTAGAGAGGTTCAGGGCCAGATTTCTTTCTGACCATTGGCGTCAGTGTCGTGGAGATGAGTTCCATGCCTTGCGACAGATGGCTATGTTTGTAGAGCAGTATGAGCATCATTTTTATGAGCTCAAGTAGTTTGTGGGCAGCGGTGATGATGAGGGCATGCTTGTTCAATATTTCATTAGGGGCTTAAATGCCTGAATCAGTGGTGTGTGCGAGTTTTCAAACCCAAGACTATGGAGTCAGCAATGGTGAAGCCAAATTGGTGGAGGAGAATAGGTGATGGCATTGGGTGGTCACATTGGAGTTCAGAAAGGTAGTTCTTCAATTGCAGGACCGATGCACGTAGTGGCTAGACTCAGGGAGTTGGACCACTTAGGACACAATAGGTGTCTGCACAGAGTGGACAGTATCAGAGTTCACAGGGGAAATGAAAGAGTTTCCAACAGAGATAGGGTGATAGATATCAGTCAGGTGGTGATAGGAACTGGAGGCGTAATAAATTCAACACTTATGAGCAGCCGACACAGAGTTCAAAGTCTATGTATAGGGGTAGCGTTTAGCAGTTGAGTGCACCTTCTAGAGGTAGAGGTTATGGTAGGGGTACTGGATTTTTTTTCGTGTGGCCAACAGGGTCACATAGCGCGACAGTGTCCCAATAGGGGCACATCAGGGTACACTCAGAGGCTAGCAGCATCAGAGCTGACAGTTGGTGATGTAGGCAGAGGGCATCGAGTATTTGTTGCGATTGATAATCATCAGGCTGATCATCAGAGCACAGTAGTAGAGACATATGGTATGTTACAGGGTAATAGGGTTACCATTTTATTTGATTATGGAGCATCAGATTCCTTTATTTCATCATCTATTGTGGCACGATGTAGACTGAAGGCAGCAAATTAAGACGTTAAGTGGCAGGTCGAATTGGCCTTCGATGCTAAAGTCACAGTTCAATCCCTAGTACTTGATTGCAGATTGGATATTGGATCCTTTCACACTACATTAGACCTCTGCATTATACCATTGGGGTCGTATGACATTTTCTTAGGGATGGATTGGCTTGAGGCTCACAAGGCCATGATTGAATTTCCACGTAAATCGATTCGATGCATTGATGCATCTGGTAGTGAGGTAGAGATTGTGGGAGTTCAGAGACCCATATCATTGAGAATGATCTCGACTATGCAGTTGAAGAGATGTGTACGTCAGGGATGTCAGTTATTTGGAGTGACAGTAGATGACTTGGAGTTGGGTGATAGTGAGGAGAAGGTTACTCTTGATAGCCACCCCATACTTTAGGAGTATGCAGATGTTTTTCCTGATGATATTCTAAGGATGCCACCTCAACGTGACATTGATTTTAGGATTGATCTGTTACCTAGTTCCGAGCCTATTTCACGAGATCCATATCACATGACTACATAGGAGCTTAAGGAGCTCCACTTGCAACTAAAGGATTTGTTAGCGAAGGGTTTCATCCACCCTAGTGTTTCACCTTGGGGAGCACCAATAATTTTTGTGAAGAAGGATGGCTCTCTTCGTTTGTGCATAGACTATTGTCAATTGAACAAAATGACAATTAGGAACCGATATCCCTTACCTAGGATTGATGACTTGTTTGATCAGATCAAGGGTGCTACGGTCTTTTGAAAAATTTATCTTAAGTCAGGGTATCATCAGCTACGCATACTTGATGCCGATATCCATAAGATGATGTTTCACACACGCTACGGTCACTATGAGTTTACTATGGTACCGTTCGGGTTGATGAATGCACCATATGTGTTCATGAGCTTGATGAACGAAGTCTTTCGCACATATCTAGATAGATTTATATTGGTATTCCTTGATGATATATTGATCTATTCCAGGACAGTAGAGGAACATGAGGAGCATTTGAGGTAGGTATTACAATGTTTGAGAGATAATCAGTTGTATGCTAACCTATCCAAATGTGAGTTCTTTAAGACTGAGGTCAAGTACCTTAGGCATGTGGTTATAGGAGAGGGTGTTGTAGTAGATCCTATGAAGATCCAAGTGATCAGTGATTGGCCCATGCTGACTAATGTGGCAGAGATACGTAGCTTCATGGGTTTTAGCAGGGTACTACAGACGTTTTGTTGAGGGCTTCTCGAGGATAGGACATCCTATCACTTCTCTTCAGAGGAAAGGGAAGAAGTTTGTTTGGTTAGAACAATGTGAGTCAGCGTTTCAGACGCTAAAGGAGAAGTTGACTAGTGCACAGATTCTTGCGATACCTGATCCTACTGGAGATTTTGTTATCTGTACTGACACATCTTTGGAGGGATTAGGAGCAGTCTTGATGTAGGATGGTCGAGTGATTATGTATGAATAGCGCAAACTCAAGGATCATGAATTGAATTACCCTACAAATGATCTTGAGTTGGCAGTGGTAGTGCACACCTTAATGAGATGGAGACATTTCTTGTTGGGACACAGATTTGAGTTGCACAGTGACCATCGGAGTCTATAGTTCATCTTCACGTAGTATAATCTTAATACTAGGCAAAGGCGATGGATGGAATTCCTTTGTGAGTATGACTTCGAGGTGAAGTATATCCATGGGAAGGAGAACGTAGTTGTCGACGCTCTTAGCAGGCAGAGACATGAGTTGTCTGAGTTGACTCTTGGTGTGGATTTGAGGAGTCAGATTCTTTCCGCACTTCCTGCAGACAGTTGGTACCAGGAGGTGAGATCAAAAATAGAGTTAGGCAGGGTTCTGGAAGGAAGATTCTCAGATTATTCTCTAGATTCAGATGGTTTGTTGAGGCACATAGGATGCATTTATGTTCCATTATCTGGAGATCTTCATACCTTGGTTTTGACAGAGGCACATTGGGCACCTTATTCAACTCATCCAGGAGTGAAGAAGATGCATGCCAATTTGCGACAACTTTATTTTTGGGCAGGTATGAAGCGAGATATCATTGATTTTGTGTCGAGGTGTTTGGAGTGTCAGTGAGTGAAGGATGAACACCAACATCTGGCAAGACTTCTATAGCCACATTTGGTGCCCAAGTGGAAATGGGATATAATCTCATTGGATTTCATTGTTGGTTTACCCAACTCTTCATGACGAAATGATGCTATTATGGTGACGGTGGATAGGTTGACGAAGGTAGCTCACTTCTCGCCTATTCGTTCATCCTATAATGCTTCATCTGTTGCTAGAGTGTTCATGGGAGATATTGTGAGGTTGTATGGTATTCCTCGTCAGATCATTTCTGACAGGGATCCTGTGTTCACCTCAGGTCTCTAGACGTCATTACAACATGCTATGGGGACATAGTTGAACTTCAGTTCAGCGTATCATCCTGAGACAAATGGACAGACCGAGAGGGTCAACTAGATCCTCAAGGATATGTTGAGCATGTATGTGATGGACTAGCAGACATGATGGGAGGACTATCTCCATTTAGTGGAGTTTGATTATAACAACAGTTATCAGAGTTCGATTGGTATGCCTCCTTTCCAAGCATTGTATGGGCGTCTGTGTCAAACTTCTTTGAGTTGGGATCGGTTAGAGGAAAAAGTTCTTTTGGGTCCAAATATGCTTCAGGATATGGAGCAGCAGGTGATTCGAATTAGGGAACATTTGGTTGCTGCACAAGATAGGCAGAAAAAGTACGCTGATGCGCATCGGGTGGATTGTCAGTTTGCAGTAGGTGACCGAGTCTTTTTGCGAGTGTGTTCGCAAAAGAGTCCAATCCGATATGGAAAGGGCTCTAAGCTTGCACCTCACTTTGTTGGGCCATTTGAGATTCTTGAGAAGATTGGTCCAGTTGCTTATCGACTTGCTTTGTCGCTCAGTTTCTCGCATATTCACGACGTGTTTCATGTTTCAGTTCTCAGGCCTTATCATCCAAGCATATCTCACGTCCAAGTTGATTGGAATGCTTTACAGGTAGAGGATAGGCAGTTGGCTTTGGAGCTCGTGGCCGTCACACAACATAGGAGACTCGCCCTCAGGGGTCGAGATATAGAGCATGTTAGGGTCCAGTGGGATCCTAGAGATGATACTTCAGCTACTTAGGAGGATGCGACTAGGATGAGGGAGCTCTATCCCTATTTGTTCGCAGGCTTCCAGGAGTAAGCCTAATCCTAGGGGGGGAGAATGTAGCACCCCTCTGGTTTGCTATGCTATTAGACAATGTTTTTATTTTGATAGAATCAGATACCTTGTTATTGTTTTATGATCGCTGACTTTAGAGCGAGGTGGATGTTATACTTTGATGTGATGATACACTATACAGATGGTTATGTTTTATGTTATGCTTTTGATTAGCATAGTTGTTGATATTGATATATGCTCATCTGTTGATTAATGATGCTTTAATTTCGTCAGTCTTGATGTGACTGTATTGGTGAAGGGGACGAGATTACATCACTCTCATGCGAGCGCCCGGTAATTCCACAATTTCTCTTCATGGTGTGTCTACTATGTTATATGCATGTTTGACACTCATCTTGTTTACAGGATTGCAGGTACAAGACATTGTCTCCACCTGGCTTCACAAGTCTTAGTGTGTCCACTTTCCCAACGGTTTTGTTGATAGGGAGATAGTAACAGAGTGGCCTTGTCAAACCACAAACCCTGTCATAATGTGTCATCAGCTTGTGTCTTGTTGTTGATGAGTCATGTCATCTTTGATGTTTTGATAATTTATTATCGATGGAAATCATATGTGAAAATTAATGTTTAGGTGGTTGTAAATGTTAATTTATGTATTTTAGATTAAAATTGTTATTTAATTTAATTCAATTGGTAAGGTAATTTAATCCTCGTGGTTAAATTTATTTTTATTAAGTAAATAAACTAATTAATTAAATTTATTTTGTTGAGTAAATAAATTAATAAATTAAATTTATTAAGAAATATTTTAATTGTTTTGTAAAGTGCATAGATTAAGTGATTTAAATTTATTTGGAAATTAAATTTTGTTTTGATTTTTTTATTTTAAAAAGATTTTTTTTTTTGAATGCATAAGGGAAATAACTATGGTGGTTGAAAGAGATATTTTGGGGAAATTTGACTAAGTGTTGAGAGAATTTATTGAGGAATTTGATGGAAAATGAAAAATATCTTGGATTTTTGGTTGCTAAAATAGAGGAAGGTTTTCTCTGTATTTGGACTTTTTTGGTCTAGAAGTGGAAATTTTGGAGGAGATTCTAGAAGATTTGATTTTGCAGGGAAGCTCAACTTCAGTTCTCATTTCTTCAAACTTCAAAAATAGGTTCTTTTATTGCTTATTGTTTAAAAGCTTTGATTTTAAATTTTGAATGGTTGCTTGAGAAATTGCTGTAAATTTTTAGAAATTTATGTAGAAAACTTCTTTCTTTTAATTTTTTTTTACCTCTTTAGCAATTGAAATTAGACATAAAAAAAAATTCATATGCTGTTAAAAGAAATTTTTGCAAATCAAATTTTAACAGTAGAGAATTGAAAGAGAAAACAACAATTTTTTTTGCAAATCTCTTTTTAAATTGTGGAAATTGAGTTCCTCAGTAAAATTTGTGGAAATGGAATTCCTCTGAAAATACAGCCTCTGTAGTTTGCCAATGTTTCTGTAAAAAAAGAATTTCTTTCTTTTAAATTTTTTTTACCCTTTCTACAATTGAAATTGAATACAAAAAAAATAAAAATAAAATCATTTGCTGTGGAGATTTTTCCTCTGTAAAAATGAAAATTTAAAAAATAAAATAAATTTACCAAAGGAAATCGCGGTACGACCCCATGGAGGAGGCACTACTATGGAGGCAGCACCACTGCCTACACAACAACGTACCTCCCCATAGGAGGGTTGCATGGGCAGCATTCCCCTACCACCGCCATGGCTGCTGTGTGCGCGTGGCTATGGGTTGGGGTTTGTTTTATATAAAATTTTAATTAATATTTAATATATATATTATATATTATATATAATATGTATATTATATATTTTAAATTTTATTTATATATATATATATGTTTTATAAATTTTATAATTATATATATATTATATTTAATATATATATTATATATTATATATATTTTTTATTTGCAAATTTAATTTGTAAACTATGGATTATGTTTAAATGATTCGATAAAAATATATTTAAACATAGGAAATGAGAATTAAATTTATGTTTAAATGTATATTTATTTAAGAATAATATTTTTTTTGTGCATGTAAGTAGAATTGGATAATTTATAGTAAAAGATTTTATTTGAAAATTTGATTTTTATTATTAGTGAAATTGAGAAAATTGAAGTTAAACTCAGAGTCTTAGTTTCTTTTTTTATTTATAATGGAATTATAATTTTTTTTGATTGATTAAATGCAATATGTTATTGATTTATTTGGATTTAGGAAATCCTAAAGTTAGGTTATTAATTTTCCTAAATTGTTTTTTTTGTTATGTTATCTCTCATTCTCGTTGTTGGGAAAATTGAGTTTTTTTGTTTATATAAGACTTCCAGATGTGTTCTCTTGAGATGATGTTGTGTCTCATGTGATTTGTTATTGTTTAACTTGGGTAGTTCATGGTATTTGTTTCAGTTGGACCTGATTATGTGAACAGGTTGTGTCGTATAATTATTGTTGAGTTGGAAAATGTAACTGGTTATGTGCACCTAGTTTACCCTATGTTAGTGGGATTAGTTCCTTAGGTTGTTAATAGGGGAGTTCCTTTTCATGGGGGCCAACACACAAAGTGGTGTCTGGGTAACTCATGAAGAGTTGGATTAATCAGTGATAACTTAATAACTATGTTAGGGGAAAAGGGTAGTTTAAACACTTAACTTATTTAAAGTGCCTTGCTCATGGACTCAAGGGCTAGTATAGACTTGGGATGAGACGAGAAGGCCTGGAATGGCAAGACCGGTATCTTGTCTCTATGAGAGATTATCGATTCCACATTGGATTGCATGTGGGGTCGGGTTTCGTAAGAGGTCACCAGGGTAACCCAAGATGGGGGCCGAAGCCTAAGAAGATTCACTAGGGTAACCCATGCAACTTTGTGATGACACTCCTCCTATGACAACCGTCAGTCAGTTTGTTGTACTGTGTAGTTGATCATTGTTATTTGGAAGCATTGTAACCATTTTGTTAGTATTGTACTTGTATAGTTTAGTATTGTTTTTGCCTATATCTAGAGGTTGTAGGTTTTGCCTATGAAGGTCTTTTACTATCTCCTAGCATGAGGGGTGGGCCTTCGGGTACCACTTGGTTGGGTGGAACGTGCACCTTACACCATTGGGTCCCCAATTCTTGTTCGTGATGGCGGGTACTTCCTAATGGAGAGTTCGTGTGTACCAGTGGATTTGTACTTCTCTTATGACACTTTTGTATCTGTTGGATACCTTGTAATTGTATCACTCCTCAATTGTATTTGAGGAGAATCCTTGTAATTTGTAATTGTAACTCTTTTGTATAAACTATCTCATTTGGAAATGATAATTGTAATTGTAATATTAAATAAATGCAATGTGTGAAAGAATCATTATTGTACTTTATAGCTTAAATGATGTATTTTAATGTTATTGGATGTATGATCTTTAATTCATGAGTAATAAATATAAGTTATATTTAGTAACTTTTGTTAGTAATGGGTATTGTAAGTAAGTGTTGTCACGTACCTTAGAGAATGTATGTGTTAGTGTAGTTTACTTTACTTGTTTAATTACACTTTTTTTATAAAAAAAATTTGTTCACTTCTATTATGTGTGACATTCTCTAGGGTTTCGTGGCAGGCGTTAGAAAGGGAACTTGACTTTTTTAATAAATTATAATAGAAATATGTGTTACCACTTTAAAAAAATCATGAACTTCAATTTTTTAAGGAAATATAATAGAAACATGTGTCCCCACTTAACTCATGTAGTTAAGTAATTTATATTTTTTTATATTTAAATAATTTTTATTATATGATTTAATTTTTGCTTTTTTAGAGTTCCTTAGGAGGCCCATTTTTTATGTAAATTTCTCTTAATGAGAATTTTGTAAACCAGGCAGATTGTGGATTTTATCAATTGATATAGGAATGGCTTGCTATAAGGCATTGTTTTCTAGCCATTGAATGATATAATTCTATATGTTGTGATATGCTACCAATTTGGAGCCTAGTCGGCACTTATTTGGAGCTATGCCATATGTTTATTGAAGTTCATGTCTACTGCTACAAAGGTTTGATTCACACTTATGCTGGTATAGAGCTCTTTATTGTACTTTTTATTTATGTTCTATTGTTTATGCACTATTGTTTATGATACAAAACACATAAAACAAACAAACAAACAATACAATCAATAAAACATTTCAAACATCAAGTAGTATATCCACCATTTTGAACATGTGCAAAGTTTGAAACATTCTCTAATTTTCTGGAAGTATATTCATCTCTTTTGAGCTATGTGTAAGTGTGGAAACTCGCCACATTTCATTTTGAAGTATTCAAAGTATAGTTCTATCAATTTACATGCTTGCAAGATTGGAAATTGCTGGGTTGGGGGCTCTATAAATATCCGCCTAGTTCATTCATCAAGGCTTGCTTGCTTAATCTGAATTTTATCTGAGTTTTGGAGTTTATCTCATAAATATATCATTTTGTAAACCATTTTCATATTTGAGAATTGAGAACTGAGGAATTACCAGTCCATTGTTATTTAATATCTGAGTTTTAATCTTAATACAACTGTGACCATTAGCAGACTGTATGTTCCCTATTTTAGAGTATAATTTCTGAGAGAGAAATATATCATTTTGAGGGTTTATGCTGAGTGATAAAGGCAACCATTTGAGAAGAAATTACCAGTTGAATAACTGAGTTGGGGTACTGTGAAGAAAGGCTGAAATTGCATCATTGGAGGAAAGCATGGGATATTCTTCTACTATCATTTCTATCTTTGATTGTTAAAATTTCAGGATTCTTTGTGTTTACTGTATGTGCATAGGTAGTAAGTCACTTCATAAACTATATTTCTAGATAATAGAGAAAATGAGTTAAAATGTGAATTACATACCTGATTCTATTAAGAGGAAAATTGTAGAAGGCTAAAGATGCATAATTGTGTGAAATTTCGTAACTTGTATGATCTCCATATAAGGAGAATATGTTGGTATTAGTTATTATATTCTAGGAACGAAATGAAGATAGTAGTCAAGTAAGGTCTTTTCAGCTTAAATTATTAGGTTAACTTGGTTAAGCTGAGTACTCCTAGAATAAAGATTTCCTAATTAGGAGGGATTGTATAAGTTACTTGACTGTTTCATTTCTAGTAGATAGATTGTTGTAGGTTAGTCTGGGATAGATGTTTATCCAGGGAAGGACAAAAACCTATGTGTAGTGTAAGGAAGCCCTAAGTCAAATCGACCCTAAGTAGTGTATGTGATAGATGACTACCTCAGTTGTTTACTGAACTAGAATACTTT
The DNA here is from genome assembly GCA_007258455.2 of Sequoia sempervirens. Lineage (NCBI taxonomy): Eukaryota > Viridiplantae > Streptophyta > Pinopsida > Cupressales > Cupressaceae > Sequoia > Sequoia sempervirens. The sequence goes on along the minus strand of VDFB02000010.1, from coordinate 31,529,571 downwards.
GGCCAAAGTAATGTAATGTACCTACATCCTCTTAGATTGGGCGATGATTACATTGTCAGTTCACCATGGTCCAATAAGTGCATACTAGTTTGGGATTGTGGGATTTACAAGAATATAGTTATGTAGCACACACCACTATGCTCAGTTGGTTAATAGTATCGGTTACTCAACCAATTCCTTCGACGAAGAGAGGGCCATCCATTGAATAATGGATGTGTGGGGGACCGTATTATAAGTCCGTGGTTGGCGGAAAAGCACCCGAGTGATGTTTTTCCTCCATAGCAAGCCACCGATGAACCAAGATTTGAAAGGCGGAACTCCTAGACCTTCTTACTACTATTTGTTCCAAAAGCTCAATGAGCTATGCTTTGCACTTGTATGTATTCTTACTCTGATGTTTACTTGAAAAGGAAAAGTTATTTATTGTAATGGAAGGAATTGAAATGTATTTTGTTGAAGTGTTTTCAATTAAAAGACAAGAATTTTTTTGTTGCAATGGCTATTTACTCGTTATCTTCATTTGTATGATGTAAAATTAAGAAATTTTTATTTCACGTAAGGGTTAGGTTGTCACAATACTTAACTACCTTCACAGTTCTGGCCCATTTCTAGTTCTTTTGTTTTATCCACTTCGGGGCATCCTTTTTCCAACTAAAAATTGTGGATTTGCAACTAGACACCTTAGCATGAGAAGCCATGTAAAAGATATCCAATCTGTTCATTAAATTGTTAAAATTTTCCTCACTCATTTCAGCAAACAAGGCTTGTGTCATTTGCAAATTGGGCATTCAAGTTGTTTCTTGTTCGAGAGACATATACTAGAGACTGGGGGTAAAATAAGCTTGGTTATCAAAACATTGTGAAGAGCATCAACAACTAAAACAAAATGGGCACGAGACCTAGGACAACCTTGACAGATAAACCTTTACAAAATGATAGGCTCTGTTAGGTCCCCATTAACATCAACTTGTGTGGAGTCATCCATGAAGAGGATATTAATCCATTCACAAAATTTTTGAGGAAACCCCAAGGCTTGCAAGATGTCAATCACAAATGACCATTCGATCTTGTCATATGCCTTTTAAAAATCCAATGGAATCATGGAAACTATTTGATCACTGTGTCTAGCCTTGTTCATAGCTTCCCAGCTAGTAATAATATTTTCCAATATATATGCCTTTGAAGAATGTAGTCTTGGGTGATAGAGACCACCTTCCTTAGAATATTAACCAATATAGCAGCCAAATCTTTTGCTAGAATTTTATGAGACATCTAACAAAGTTATGGGTCTCCAATTTTTTATCAAAATTTTATCCACACCTTTGTGTTTTAAATTGATAACACCTTTGTTAATATTTTTACCCAAGGATCCCTTGAGGAAGGC